>JANAVB010034417.1:13067281-13179781 GCA_029216955.1 Iris pallida
CAGAGCTTCACTGTCAAGGCGTCAAAGACGTCCTTAAGCCTCCTGACCCCAAGGCCGCCCTCTTCGTGCGGTCTAGCAATGTGGTTCCAGCCAATCCAGGTATGCTTACGACAACCATCTTTCGATCCCCATAAGAACTCGCTGAACATGGCCTCAATCTGAGTAATGACACTCATAGGTGGGTTGCTAGCGGCAAGACAGAAAACTGGAATTGAAGATAGGACAGATTTAATGAGAACGAGTTTACCCCCAGGGGAAAGGAGTTTGTTGTGCCAACCTGAAATCCTGCTGCGAACCTTTTCCTTCAAATCAGCAAACATAGCCGAATTGCGCCTACCTGCCATGAGAGGGCAACCAAGGTATGTAATAGGAGGGGATTTGACCTGAAAACCAGTCATTAGACTAAGAGACAATGCCCTGTCCTCCGGGAAATCAGAAGTGACACAGATAGCTGATTTAGAAGCATTAACAAGCTGCCCGGAGACCCTTTCATAACGGTGAAGGACAGAGGTAAGGATCTTTATTGAACGCCTATCACCACCAGAGAAGATCAAAATGTCATCCGCATAAGCGAGATGGGATACACGAGGGCAGCCACTAGGAGAGTAGAATGGCGTGTATCCAGGAATAGAGTCCAATTTCTGTAAATTACGACTCAGAGCTTCCGCAGCGATCACAAAAAGCATAGGCGATAGAGGATTGCCCTGACGAAGGCCCCTGAATGCTTGAAAATAGCCAGACATGCTGCCATTGATCAGCGTCGAGAACCAGACGTTGTTCATAAGGTGAAGGACCATGTTGATCCATGTTTCATCAAAACCCATCCTGCGAAGAGTAGAAAGAAGAAACCGCCAGTTCACCCTATCATACGCCTTGCTCATGTCGAGCTTGATGGCCGCATTACGACCCCAATTGTCATGCCCCAACATACTAAACATTTCCTGCGCTAGAACGATGTTATCGACAATTTCCCTACCCTTGATGAAACCGCTTTGCTCCGGGGAAATAAGGCGAGTCATCATTGGGGATAGCCGATTAGCAAGTAATTTCGAAAAAATTTTATTAACAAAATTGCATAAGCTAATTGGCCGATAGTCAGAGATAGATGTAGGGGTCTTACTCTTGGGGATCAGAACAAGAAGGGTGCTGGTAATGGCCTTCGGCAAGGAGAACCCATCAAAAAACATATGCACCGCTGCCAAGACGTCGTCTTTGATGATCGGCCAGCATTTGACGAAAAAGAGTCCAGAGAACCCATCAGGCCCTGGGGCACTATGACGGTCGATGGCCTTGACGGTATTATGAACCTCCTCCATAGTAGGTTTAACAGATAGAGAGGAACTCTCCTCCTCGTTAAGCAGTTTGGGAATGACAGACATGAACTCCTCGTCCGAAGCCACAGGCTCGGGGAGAAACAGGTTTTCATAATGAGAGTTGGCTATCCGCTGGATGTCTTCAAGTTTGCAAGCAATGGTTCCATCGTCCGCCTGTAGCCGATGGATATGCAGATGACGACGCTTATTAGAAACACAAGAGTGGAAATATCCGGTATTCCGATCCCCGTGAAGATCCCATTTAAGGCGAGCTTTTTGCTTCCAGAAAGCCTCCTCAATTTGAATCCTTTGTTGAGGTGAGCCCGGGCTTCCTGAAGGGCCATGCGAGTAGTCGGGTCTTCTTCAAAAGCAGCCTCGGCAGCAACCACCCTATCCTCAGCAAGTTTGACAGCCTGAAAAATGTCACCAAAGGTTACTCGACTCCATGATGAAAGTGCCCGTCGAGTAGCCGAGAGCCGCAGTCCCAGTTGAGTAAGAGGATTATGATGGTGAACAGACACCCAAGCCTGGGCCACCGTTGGGAGGAACGAGGGATTAGCCGTCCAGAAAGACAGAAACCTGAAAGGCTTCTTGGGGATCGCAGCCCTAGTGCGGAGCTGAAGGAGAAGAGGAGCATGGTCTGATTCGGAACGGTTTAGGTGATCACATAAAGTAACAGGGGCCCAATCCCACCAATGCCTATCCATAAGAACCCGATCAAGTCTAGAGCCCTGCCTGTCAGGACCAGTCTCCGACTTGATCCACGTAAAACAACTTCCTGTGAATGGAGCTTCAGTAACACCCGCAGCGAGCTAGAAAGCCAGGAACTCACGCATGGAAGCCTCACTTGGAGGCGACCCTCCGAACTTTTTGTCTGATCGGATGATGGCATTGAAATCACCACCGATCAACCAAAGGAAAGAGAAGCGGTTCTGTAGGTGGAGCAGCGAATCCCAAAGCAAGCGCCTACCTTCCTTTGTATTACTGCCATGCACGATGGATATCAGCGACGAGCTATGGAGAAGAGTGTGAGAGAAGAGGACAGACAGTGATTGGTCAGTGGATTCGGCCAAATCAATGCTACCCTCCTTAGAGCAAAACAGCCAAATATTGCCTTTGGCGTTAGATATCGCCATGTGGAAACCCAGCTTCACTTGAAAGTGGTGGAGTTGATCAGGAGTAACTTTAGGTTCAATGACTGCCAGGAGTTGAACTTTATGCATACGGACTAGAGTTTTAATTCTTTTGAGAGTCATTGGGTTTGCAATACCCCTAACATTCCATATTAGGATATCAAACATTAGGGGGGGTTGAGGTGGAGGGGATTGAAGAGGACTTAGCTGCAGATCGAAGCACACGCGAGGACGGTGGTGGCGGCATTTTCGTATGGCGTACAGTAGCCGCAGGGGGGCCCAAGCTAGCTTATTCCTCTTCAACCTGCTGGGCCCAAGAGGAGGTAGTGTGAGTGATCTCCCCTTCTTCGAGCTGGTCATCTTGGACGTTGTTGGTAAGTTCTGCAGGGCCTAGGGTAGAAGAGGGAGTAATGGCGGCAGAGAGTTCTGGTGGGTCTTGAGTTGTAGGGGGAATATTTGGCGAAGGGGGTATATATATATATATATATATATATATATATATATATATATATATATATATATATATATATTCCAATGACTGTATATATATATATATATATATATATATATATATATATATATACCAATAATTATCTATTATTGGTATATCCTATATATATATATATATTTCTAAAACTTAGTTCATAGGGCCAAACCCTTCAGGCAGTCATTGGAATATATATATATATATATATATATATATATATATATATATATATATATTCCAATGACTGCCTGAAGGGTTTGGCCCTATGAACTATGTTTTAGAAATATATATATATATATAGGATATACCAATAATAGATAATTATTAGCCCAAGAGATATTAAAATTTATGTTGTATTTATAAGTTCAAAATTTTACAGATAATTGAAATAAAAATTAAAGTGGGTGTTCACATCCATCCCAACTTAGAAGACTTTTGTCTCCAAAATTTAAGAATAAGGCACAAATAGAAACGAGATTTGAAATGTTAAATGATATCCAAAAATACAGCACGTAACTTTGTAACTTGATCCTCAAACAAGTGAGGGAAGGGCCTTTCGAATAGAGTCATCGCGCTCCCAGATAGAATCGCCCGGTGAATGATGCTTCCATGCAACCCAGACAAGTCGAATAGTCTGTCCTCTCAATACCTGTAATGCCTGTGGTTCGTATTACGTATTCTTGGAATACGTGTACGTATTTTATTCTCGTGTTGCATGATTTCCTTCTTGGCTTGGTTTATTCCTGGTTCGGGTTGGTTGGTTCGGCTTGGCTTGGTTTTGATTGGGTTCATGATGAACCTAAGGTGAACCCCCTACCTACCACCACCATTTGTATTTATTAGCCCTCTTTATTCTCTCTCTTCATTTATCATCTTCTTCCTCATTTACTTCCTTACCTACCAGAGAGAGAGGAGAGAGGTCTAGGCAAGTGCAACTTGCTTCATGGAGGAACTCCAATTTTTATTGCTTCATTCTCTTCCTTACAGTATTTTAACTAACTTTAGAACTTGGCATTTTCACTTTCCATGGCTAGATTCTTGTAGATCTATATTTACTTTATTTTCAGATTTCTTGGGTTTTGATCTACTTAATCTTGTTATTTTCGAGATTTGATGGTTCTATATTGTAGAGAATTTTGTTCTACCCCATTTTGACCTATAGAAGTTCGGATTTGGGCTCCGGATGATGGAGTTGTGGAGCTTGAGAACTTGGCTCTCATGGTGTTCTTCCTCTCAGAAATTTGGAGAAGATGAACTATGCTTAGACTTGACTTGACCGTATGACAATTCATGCGGCAAGTGATTCGGCCGCATGAGACTCTTAGCCGCATAGGCTGGATCTCACTTCCTGAGCCGCATGGGCTCATTCCCCATCGGCCGCATATGCGCCCATCTCCTTGAGCCGCATGAACTCTAGCACTTGCGGACCGCATAGGCCCTGATCCTCGAGCCGCATGAGAACCCCCAGACCCAGCCGCATGGACTTCTTAACCCGGGCCGCATGACCTTGATTAATCCCATCCGCATATGCATCCTTTATTCTCTGAGCCGCATGGGCTTCTACTGAACCGCATGCGCCCTCGTCCCCCTGAGCCGCATGCGCCCCTCTTATCTTGGCCGCATGGGTTCCAGTGACCCGGGCCGCATGCGCTCACCTAATTGAGCCGCATGTGTCTTGCCCTTCTCTCGGCCGCATGAGGTTGAGTCCCTTATCAGCCGCATGGACCTGAACTCCTTCTTGGCCGCATGGGCTTTTCCCTTATCAGCCGCATTGCGCCTGATACCATCCAGCCGCATGGGCTGTTCCCTTTCCAGCCGCATGAGATCCATCCTGGCCGCATGTTCCTTAGCCGCATGGCTCTTCTATAGCCCTGAATATTGATATTTTATTAGATATTTTACGTCCATTTTATATCCTTACGCCTTTTTGTCATGAACTAGACAATCATGAATTTATTTAATATATTTAGAACTGATAATTGAGCACGACCTGACAGTGACCCGTAGTGGTGCACTCCTGACATGACTAACCTGACATGACCTGATAGTGGCCCGTCGTGGCGCACTCCTGACAAGTACACCTGACATGATTATCTCGAATAGCTGTTACGACGGCTACCTGACATGACATGACCTATATAATTAATCCTGGACACCGTGGGCGATTGTGCTTGTACAAATAATCCAGTCCTGTCTTGCATCATGTCTAGGAGGGAACTCCTGAGTACCACGGTCAGGAGTACCTATTGAAAGGGACTAAGGCTAATAACTAGATTAATACATTAGTCATGAAGAGATCTCACAGCTACAGGCGGTCCCGTTACCTGGGCACGCCTTGGGATCTGTAGCCTGCCGTCGAGTAGGGCACATTTCCAGCACACTGTCATGTGTTGTACCCTTCAAGCTACCTAAGGGTACATTCGTTTCCTGGACGATGTACCCACCTGAATTCAACTCTAATTCTTTTAACCCGGGTAACCTGGATGGACTGCAGGGCTTGTGGCTGTGGATGATTCTCACTGCATCTTGTTAGTAATTAGGCTTGTGACAACCCTAGTTAGTTAAAGTATCAAGCCGTAATTCTTGCTTGGCCGTGAAGTGATTGGATAGAGTTTAACCAGTCTAGTCTTGCCCTGATCCTGTTCTAGATTACTGCATGACCAGAATGCTTGTATTTATTTTACCGATAAATGGTGAGAATTCCAAGTTCTGTTCAGACGAAGGGTTACAACCCCGGTCCTTGTTTGGTTTACGGGTTGTAACCTGGTTATCTGAATAGTTCCATGGTTATCTCGTCGTATATCATCCTGATGTATTTTCTTTATTTCCAGTTCTTACTTTTATTTATATATTGTGCTGATTGCTGGTTTTAGTTCCTAAGTGAAGCTTCCTTTGTGGCACTTGCTCTTTCTGGGGTCTAACCCAGCTGGTTTTATGTGGCCAAATTTTGGAGCAGCTGCAGAGGATCTACCGACCTTCCAGCCAGATGGTGGCCACTAGACGGAACCCTGGCAACGAGTGGGTTATTTTTGGCTCTCCCACTCTATTATAAAAATATTCTTTTGAGGCGTTTAGCCGACGAGCACCTGTTTAGCTCGATTGCACTTTACTTACTGTCTGCCTACGGGCTGTAACATGATTGACAGATCCTAGGGTTGATCATGTATGACTAAACTCTTGCTAGTCCTAACATTTTGTAACGACTAGCTTCATGATCAGCTGAATATGTAATATTTGGGACGCCTTATTATTGTATATTTAATGATCATACATCTAGTAACATTTACTTACTTGCTTGTGATTGAGACATTAGGCTTGTTCATGACCATAGGAGACTGTTGGCTTGTAGTAAACCCTCATGTATCTAGACAGCCGTGACCGTATAGTGAGATGGATTCCATTTCATATACGTAGCTGGCTATGTCTGCCCCCGCTCTCCAGTATTTTGGTTCTGGGGCGTGACAATACCTTATCGCTACGGTCGAGAATCTCAACTGGCTACTCCACATACGACAAACTCGATCCAACTGAAATCTCTGAATGATCAAGCACGTGACTGGGGTCTGCCAACTACCTCCTCAACTGCGACACATAAAAAATGTCGTGCACACCCTCAAGTGACGGAGACAATGTAAGACGATAAGCAACCTCATCAACTCGCTCCAATATGTCAAAAGGCCCGATGTACCTCAGACTCAACTTATCTCTGCCCCCAAATCTAATAATCCCTTGAGTTATTGATATCCTCAAAAATACGTAACCGCCTTCCTTAAACTGCAAAGATCGGTGGAGCGCATCAGCCCAATGCTTCTTTCTATCCTACGCTGCTCGAAGCGACTTTAAATCTGCTTCACCTTCTCCACTGTCTAGGTCACTAACTCTGGACCAAGTAATTGTCGCTCTTCCACGTCACTCAAACATTTGGGAGACCTACACTTTCTGCCATACAGTGCCTCAAAAGGTGCCATTTGGATTCTTGCTTAGTAGTTGTTGTTGTTGGAGAATACCACCAAGTGTAGGTGATCTTTCCAAGATTCTCCAAAATCTATCAAGCAAGCTCTAAACTTAATCTCAAGTATCTAGATCGTGCGCTCCGACTGACTGTCTGTCTACGGGTGACAAACGGTGCTAAACTTGAGGCAAGTTTCGAGGCTCTCTGTATACTCCTCCAAAAATGAGATGTGAACCTCGAATCTCGATCCGATACAATACTGAATGGCACTCCATGTTGATATACTATCAGCCTTATGTACAAATAAGTCAAAACCTCCGTAGATTGCCCAACTCTAAAGGATAAGAAATACGTCGACTTGGTGAGTCCGTCTATGATAACCCAAACTGCGTCCTTTCCGCTGGGGCTCCTCGGGAATCCAGTGACGAAGTCCATGGTTATGTGTTCCCACTTCTACTCAGGAATGAGAAGCAGTTGTAACAATCTTGCAGACCTGTGATGCTCGGTCTTAACCTGCTGATAGATCAAACATCTTTCTACAAATTAAACGATCTCCCTCTTCATCCCATGCCACCAATAATGCTGCCTAAAATCCTTGTACATCTTCGTACCCCCATGATGAATAGAGTATATCGAGCTATGTGCCTCAGTCACCAGTTATTGGCGTAACCCGCCATTCAGAACGCATATGCAATCTCTATGCCTCAATATTCTGTCCTCATGAATTAGTAGTCCCGTCTGCATGCCGGCCTCTGTACTCTCCCGGAGTCTCCGAAATCTCGCATATGTAGGTAGAGCAGCCTTAATCCTCTTGACCAAAGAAGACTGTACCTTAAGGATAGCTAACTGACCATCCATGCCTAGTAATACTACCTCTATCCCCAACTCCTGGACATACTGTCACTACAATAAAAATACTTTTTTATGACTAGTAAAAAACGTCATATATGACAATTTATGACGGTTTTTTTGAATCAGGAAACTGTCATGAACACCGGTGTTATAAAAATTTAGAAAAATTGTTATATATGGTGTACACTTATATGACATTTTTTTGATAAAAAACGAGATAATTAAGTCAATTTTATGTAACACTAAATTTGAAAATGACATTAATATTATCATTATATATAACATCTGTCTAAAAGCGTTATGACTAAGATACATATACATAACGCTTGCTAAAATGATCTAGTTCTGAAATATTCATAAAACGTACATAAAATGTTATAAAAAGAACTTATACATAACACTTTCTAACGTTCTATTCTGGTATTCACACACATATATATCACTGTCAATACTTATAATTCAATGCGCTATAAAAAGCGTATTAATTTCCTGAGACAACAGAAATATGAAATTTAACTAACATTTGAAACATTTCATTAAAATATCCAAATATCACACCATCTTAATTACATTTCAAAATTATTCATTCTTTTTTCATCTTTTGTTTCACCAACATATAACCATTACATTTCAAAATATCCAAAATATATAGATCTTTTCCTTTTAGGGCACCAGACCATATTTACTTTCTAACGTTCTGTTCTGGCGTCCATTCTGCAGATTCCACCGCATACAAACTTGACACTTCACCTCTTAATCCATCCTGCACTTCCAAACACTACAACAAAAATACCTTAGTGCAATGGATGCATGAAGTCATCACTTCAAAGCAATAATAAAAGTAAATATGGCAGGCAATTATATTCTACTAGAACTATTTGAATTCTCGATAATGTCAGACAAGTTGACCGAATATCGAAGAAATAAGCAAAAACTAGCATCCCCAAAATGTCAAAATTAATCTAATGCAGACAAACTAAAGGAGATGGATAAGTAAAGGAGTTGGCTTAATTAGTGAACTAGGCACAAGAATAAAGAAAACAGAAGTATACTCGAACTAAAGAAGAATGGGGGCGTTGCTCTCGGTTGAGGATACACAATATATATGGTAGTACTAATATTAGTTCCACGATTTGAAACATAAAAAATCATATCTGAGAACAATGGCTTAAATAAGATGACAAATTCAGCTTCCAAGTTCATATACTGTTAGTGATCAAGATAGTTGTAAGTTGCTACCTACATGAATAGATCCACCTCGATTTTTGGAAATATCCTTGCGTCTCTCCCTCTTTGCCAGCTCCTTCAGAACATCTGCATAGCATGTACTATGGATAGTACTTGATTGGGAAACTCTCCCTCATTTCCAGTCTACATGTATATTATCTAGGACATGTTTTGTATTAAACCATCTCTACCTGTAGGACATGTATTACTCCTGAACATACTGTTGAGAATCAATAAGGGACTTTTAGTCCCACATCGGAATATGTAGTATGTAGAGGAGCTAGACTCCCTATATATAGTGAAGTAGTCCATCAATAAAATTATCAATCTATTATTTTCTACATGGTATCAGAGCTATAACTCTCTCTCTCTCTCTCTCCACAAAACAAAATTTTTCCCCACCTAAACCCTAACCCGCTGCCCCCCCCCCCTCCGCTCGACCCCATCTTGTAGCAGACTCCCGCCACCCCCCCTCATCCAGTCCCGACCCTGTAGCAGCCTCCCCCTGTGCAGCCTCCCGCCCCCCACCTCCTGTAGCAGCCCCGACCCCCCTGTGCAGCCTCCCGCCCTCCCTCCTCCAGCCCCGACCCCCCCTCTGTCGCAGCCTACCGCCCCCCCTCCTGTAGCAGCCCCGACCCCCCCCTGTCGCAGCCTTCCGCCCCCCCCTCCTCCAGCCCCGACCCCCCGCACCCCTTCTGGACCGCCCCCCCTTTTCCAGGAACCCCCCGACCCCCCTCCCTCGTCCCCCCCGACCCCCCTCTCCCACAGCCGCCCCATCCAACCCTAGCCCTAACCCTAACCATGGAAATCCTATCCCTAGACCTAGCAGCCCTATCAAACCCTAACCCTAGCTTTTAACAAAAAAAAACGGCATATTTCGAATAGACGGCTGTCAAATCTTTATTTGCACCAACTCTGTTCCGTGCTTACGCCGTTTGGAACTAACAAATGCTTTATTTGTTATTCCTTCTTCACATCGGGATCTATGCAGAGACTGATCATGTCTTCTCTGGTGTCCTGACGTGTTCACTTTACATGCGCGTGCCGGTGCTGGCCAAGTTAGTAGAGCATTAGTAAAGTCTCTGGCGTTGAAGAAGACGACGAAGACGACGACGTTGGGTCAGTTGCAGACGACGACGACGACGAAGAAGATGACGAATTTCATTCAGAGTTGAAGACGACATGGATTCGATCAGTGGCAAACTGACGGCCGATGAGATGAAGGCCTTGGTTGATGATATCTTATCCAAGAGATTAACCGAGGTAACCCCACGTGTGATCCATACTGATGTGGATCCGTCGCCTTACAAACTGGGGAAGCTGGAGAAACTGGAGACGAAGTTGGAAGGAACTTCCAACTACTTGAAGTGGTCGCGGCAGGCAATGTAGACACTGAAGGGACATGGCTTAGTTGGCTATGTCACTGGCCAAGCCAAGGCGCCAGCCGATCACTCCACCAAGGAGTTTGCTGTGTAGGAGATTGTCAACAACATCGTGGCTGGGTGGTTGACTGCCTCTTTAATCGACCAGGTGTCGGGCAATGTCGAGGCTATGGAGGCTGCAGCTGATATATAGCAGACTCTCAAAGATATGTACTCCGGCTCCGGCAACCCTATGCGAGGCTTTCAACTGCAAGATGAACTCGATAGGGTGGCCCAAGATGACCGTACCATCTCTGAGTACGCGGCCCTGTTGAAGAAGTACTGGTCTGATCTGGATTATTATGATCCTCTTGGGATGGAAGATGCACAAGTCGAACCGACTTTTGCGAAGTACTTTCAGACGTTCCTGGCTTATATTTCCCGGCAGCGTATGATGAAATTCCTGAAGGGACTACACCCTGTATTTGAGCAGCGACGGAATATCCTCCTTTCCCAACCCACGCTCCCGACCTTGGAAGAAGCTATCGCTGTCATGACACAGGAAGAAGCTCGACTGAAGTTGATGCCCAACAAGGGCTCCTCCCACGGGGAGCCAGCCGCGGTTGACAAGTCTGCCCTTGCTGCCTTCAATCAACCTCCATCTATGGGTGGTGTTTGTCACAATTGTGGTGACTCCGGACATTACATTCGATTTTGTCCAAAACCCTTGCACAATCAGTCTACTGATCGAGGACGGGGTCGTGGAGGCCGACGTGGTGGTAGAGGAGGCTATGCTGGTCGAAGGGGCGGCCACAAAGCAAATCTGGCGAAAGAAGGAGAGCATCACCTGGCTGAAATAACCCCGCTTGAGCGGGAGTTACTTGAGAAGTTGCGTGGCACGAAGCTGGTTTCGGCCGACAGTCCTGGGGCGTCTTCAACCTCGGGAGATCACTTCACTTGCTTTGCCCAAACCAGTACCGATGATTCTGCACGTGCTCTTGCATCTATCCATCAGCCAGGATAGATTATGGACTCTGGGGCATCTCGCCATGTCACGGGGTCCCGTGGTACGTTTCGGGAATATTCTCCCCTACCATTGTCGGAGAGTATTCAGACCGCTGATGGTACATCCATCCCTGTAATGGGTAAAGACACTGTCGCATGCACCCCTTCCATCACTCTAACCAATGTCCTTCATGCTCCATCTTTTCCTATCAATCTTCTATCCATTAGTGCCATTATACTTGATCTTAACTGTACTGTTTCCTTTGACATTCCTCAGGTGACTTTTCAGGAGAAAGGGACAGAACGACGACTTGGGACTGGCACATGGCATAAGGGGCTGTGGTATTTAGACAGGATTGGACTGGACAAAGCATTGGCATCCTTGGTAGCAGACGCACCACCAGAAGCTTCCTGTCGCAGTGTTGAAGCCGACTTGCTACTCCACCACCAGCGTGTTGGACATTCCTCTTTTCCGGTTATTGGTCGAATGTATCCGTCCTTATATCAAAGGGCTAAGAAAGAGAAGTTATTTTGTACTGCTTGTGCTTTGGGAAAACATACCAGAAGCTCGTATGTGAGCATAGGGAATAGGAGTTCAGCTGCTTTTGACATGATACATTCAGATGTATGGGGCCCTTGTCCTACAACCGGGATTAACGGCTTTCGATGGTTCGTCACCTTTATTGATTGTTATACCCGTGTGACTTGGGTCTACCTTCTGAAGAATAAAAGTGACGTCCTTGAGGCCTTTCAGAACTTTCATCGACGAGTGGAAACACAATATAGCGCTAAAATTAAGTGTTTCCGATCCGACAATGGGACGGAGTATACGAATAAGCGGGTTGCTGAGTATTTTTCAACTCATGGAATACTTCATCAAACTTCATGTGCTTATACTCCGGCTCAAAATGGTATGGCGGAACGAAAGAACAGACACTTGCTGGAAGTTGCACGGACGATGATGCTGGCTATGAATGTCTCGAAACACTTATGGGGGCAGACTATATTGACGGCCTCTTATCTCATCAACAGAATGCCATCTCAGGTATTGGACTGGAAGACACCATTGGAGATGCTTACTGGAGCTAATACATACACTGTTCCACCAAAAGTTTTTGGATGTGTATGCTTTGTCCAGGATAATCGGCCAGGCGTTGGCAAACTGGATCCTCGGACAGTTAAATGTGTCTTTGTCGGTTACACGGCGACTCAGAAGGGTTATGCCTGTTGGAGTCCAGTCGAGCGGAAGATGTTTGTCAGCATGGACGTTACTTTCAGAGAACTCGAACCATACTATGGTTCGGATGAAGGTTCCGCATTTGGTGACACACCTACCACAGATGGTGTTCGATGTGAGGGAGAGATAATAAGCCCAAATGTGGTCGTCGGCTCGGTTCCGTGTCCGATTGTAGAAAATTGGACGAAAGGGGGAGAGCACAGTGACTCAGATACAGAAAATGAAGAAGAAGTTCCATATGTTACGCAGGGGGAGCAGCAGACAAGGGAAAAAGAGCTCCAAGTCTACAAAAGAAGAAAACAGAAGTCCAGTACTGTGCCTATGCCATGCCCTGTGCCTACTGTACCAAGTCCCTTGTCTACTCCTGCTCCAACTCCTGAAAATGTTGCCCCCGCACTGAATCACTCGGATTCTGATGCGGATCTCTCAGACTCGGATGGTACGATCTCTCCACCACCTATTGCTCCCTTAAGGAGATCTTCTCGCATTAATGCGGGTAAGGCTCCTGCTCGTTTTGATGATTACGAACATGACATTGCCAACTTCTTGTCTTATTCTAACATTTCTTCGAATTATCGAGCCTTCATTGCATCGTTAGACTCTACTTCGTTGCCCAAGTGTTGGCAGGAAGCAAAGAAAGATCCAAGGTGGAAAGCTGCATTGATGGAAGAACTTGGAGCACTGGAGAAAAATAAGACATGGGAGCTGGTTCCATTACCAAAAGGGAAGAAAGCTGTGGGATGCAAATGGGTGTACACAGTGAAAGAGACGCCAGAAGGAAAAGTAGAGCGGTACAAGGCGAGGTTGGTTGCAAAAGGATTTACACAGTCATATGGAATAGACTATGATGAGACTTTTGCCCCAGTAGCAAAAATGAGCACCGTAAGGACTCTGGTCTCCATTGCAGCGAACTATGGGTGGAAGCTGTACCAGTTGGATGTGAAGAATGCCTTTCTTCATGGGGACCTGCAAGAAGAAGTATACATGGAGCTCCCGCCTGGGTGCTATGCGACGGAATCAAACGGAGGGACGTCGCAAGGAAAGGTGTGTAAACTGAAGAAGTCACTATACGGGCTCAACCAATCCCCTCGAGCCTGGTTTGACAGATTCAGAAAGGCTGTTACAGGCATGGGATACCGTCAAACAAATGCAGATCATACGGTCTTCCTTCAGCATGCAAGAGGCCACATTACTATACTTGCTATATATGTGGATGATATAGTGATCACAGGTGATGATGAAGTCGAGATCACTAAACTGAAGTCAAAACTCGCGAAGGAGTTTGAAGTGAAAGATCTAGGAGCGATGAGGTACTTTCTAGGTATCGAGGTGTGTGAAGGCGAACAAGGAATTGTTCTCTCACAGAGAAAATACACACTAGATCTGCTGAAGGAGACAGGGATGCTGGGATGCAAAGCAGCGGTCACTCCAATTGACCAGAAGTGCAAGTTGGGAGCAGAAGAAGGAGAGCCCGTTGATCGTGAAAGATATCAACGACTTGTAGGGAGATTGATTTATCTGGGACACACTCGCCCTGATATCTCATTTGCGGTGAGTGTAGTGAGTCGCTATATGCATGATCCAAGAAAGGGTCATATGGAAGCAGTATTTCAGATCTTGAGGTATCTGAAAGGAACACCGGGAAAGGGGCTATGGTTCAAGAAGAATAGACGCATAGAAGTTGAGGGATACTGTGATGCAGACTGGACGAGCTGCATAGACGACAGAAGGTCTACCACGGGATACTGTGTTTTTGTAGGAGAAAATCTGGTCTCATAGAGAAGCAAGAAACAGTCTGTGGTAGCACGGTCGACAGCTGAAGCAGAATACAGAGCAATGGCTCTGGGAGTATCAGAGTTGCTATGGGTGAAAGCATTGCTGACAGAGTTGAAGCTGGATAAGGGAGCACCATTACGTCTTCTGAGCGATAGTCAAGCTGCAATAAGTATAGCTAACAATCCAGTTCAGCAAGACAGAACGAAGCACATCGAGATTGATTGATTCTTCATCAAGGAGAAGCTGGAACAAGGGATACTGAAGATTGTCCATGTCCGCTCAGAAGAACAAGTTGCAGACTGTCTGACTAAGGGTCTTAGTTCATTAAGTCTGTCGAAGCTATGCAACAAGATGGGGATGATCAATATCTATCGCCCATCTTGAGGGGGAGTGTTGAGAATCAATAAGGGACTTTTAGTCCCACATCGGAATATGTAGTATGTAGAGGAGCTAGACTCCCTATATATAGTGAAGTAGTCCATCAATAAAATTATCAATCTATTATTTTCTACACATACCTTCCAATACCATGTCAGCACCATCAAAGTATAATTTCAATCTCTAACAGAACTCTCTCCAGAAATAGAAGAGTAGAAGTCAAAGAAGAATTAAAAGACAGAGAAGCACAATGATGTGTACCTTTGGGATAGTAGTACATAATGACATGCTTCTTGAATCTCACGGAAGTTTCCCATCATTGTATAAATAAGCATATACTAAAATGATAAAATATTTGAACTTGTACCTCAGGGAAGTTTTCCATCATTGTAGTGAGACTTTGGACAAAAGAAATTTTATGAACTGGAGCATCATCATCAACATCAAAATGCTTAATCAACCCCTCATCACATTGATCAAGATTTCCATAAATGTGTTTTAGGGATCCATATACAGAATGATAAGCTAAAATGCAAAAATAATAGGAGGAAAAAAGAAAAAGACATGAACAACTGAAAACAAAGCCCAAATACCAATGCATACTTGCATACCTGAATTCCACAGTAGTAGTCAATATGGAAACGTTCTTCAAAACCTGGTCATTACCACATGTTAGAATGAAAAAACTGATAGTTTTGATGGAAAATAATAGGAGATGGAAAGGCCTAGAAGAGAAAAGGGAGAGAATGGAGTCTTTAAATAAATCATAGCTGCCAAAGAAGAAACACACATAGAACTTTAAAAAAAATTGTAGCTGCCAAATTATTGAGAATGGAGTCTCCAACAATCAAGTCAATTACTACACCATAGTCTAGGAAGTACAGACACTTCAAGAATTGGCACCACATCTGTGTTGAACATGTGTTGGACATGGCACAAGCATTACAAATACATACACTCCGAAACCAGCATCAAGTCCGTGTTGGCCATCTTTCTAATGTGTGGCCCTAATAAATACTTTTATAATGCCATGTAACATATAATTTCTTGAACATATCTACATCCCTTGAAAGGGGCACTCATGTTCCATCAGGTGTTTGAGAAACCCATTGACATATTAATTAACCCCCTGGAACATAAGGCAACCCAAGGGCACGCTGCTAAGACAACTGCTACCCTACTTCAAGCTCCACATTACCGTATATCTTTGAACTGAAATAACTGTTCTTTTCACAGTTCCTTCATTATGCTCACATTTCTGGGCACGCTTCCCTTATCGGAAGAAGACAAGATATATATGTAAAGAAGACACGATATACAGATATTCTGAAAATGTGTGAGCTGAACTAGTATTAAACAACTTGTAACTGGCAGGATGAAACTTAAAAACATATTAGCTGGTCCCGATATAGAAATATAATATGGAGAGTAATTCTAGACACTTGATAAGTACATAAACTACCAAAGCGTGGTGCTATGATCAAAGATTCAAAGGCAACTTCTGCCTAGAAATCAAAGAAATTAATCTTTTGCCCACAGCCCTACAAAATTATGAAAGAAGGAAATCAAAATTTTCTCACTAAAGCATTTTTTCCTCTAGAAAATCTTTTTAAATAGCCAATGTTGTGCAGTATACAATTTCTGTAGAAGCAAAGAGGATTAGGATGATGTTTGTTGCACAATCTTCCAAACTATACCAGAGAACCAAAAAGAGGTAACCAATATAGAAATGATCAGAGTCAATTATAATGTTTATCAGAATGATCATAGATTTGCCACTTTCTTCGCAGTATCCAAAAGGGAGTCTGACTCTTTCAAGTAGGTCCCAAATTTGAGTCCCTTAGCTATTCAATTACTTAAGAGTTCCATAAGAATCACAAGTCTGGTACTATTTGACATTGTTAAGAATTATTTCAGTGCTTGCTCAATAAAACATGCTGAAATTCAACAAGCCAATATTAGCAATATAACAAAAGTTCAATTTAACCATTCCCCTTACCATCTGAGCCTTAGAGATGAATCTGATCTCCAGATAAGATCCTCCCTTCCCTCCTCTTTTTTCACAAAGAATTGCAAGAAGTTGCACTAGTAGCATAAGTTCAAATAGCACAAGAACAAGGTAGCTTTTTTACCTGCCAATAGGCAGTCTAACACCACTGTCAAAACCTAATCATGGAAAATGTCATCTCAACTATAGTACTATGGAAGAAAGTCATCAGATCTTGTCTTCGAGTCTACCAGGAAATATTTTAGAAATAGTGACATGGAAATTAATATGATACCTGGAAAGGCCAAACATGAAGATTTTTATACCAACTAGAAAAGCTCACAACATTATTAGTCAATAATTAAAATATAGCAACTTTGGATATACAACACCTTAGTAGCAGATGCCTTTAATACACTGTCGAAGTTGTTCCAGAATTTGGTTGTCTACACTCAAATTTGAGTTACATTTAAGTGTTTCAGGCAAAGAGGGAAGCATATTTATACAAGTGGACAATGACATTAACAAGAACTAATTCAGACTGCAAAAACCTGCAAAGTTCCTGGCCTGATTATGCCGCAAAATGCTGTAATATGTTGTGCTTCATGTTATTTTCTTTTCTAGCCCATACAGAATTTCATTTTTTTCGTCTTTAATTGGTGCCCGGCATGTGCATTCTACACTCTGATCATTTTTCTTATGGTCTGAAACCTGTGAGATTGGAAGAAACGAGGGAGAAGTACTCCTTAATTTCAAAAGAGTGGATATGTTAGGAGTGGTCTCACATGCTCAAGCTCGACCTGTTTTAGTATCTGCTCATATATTTCTGAACAGATAATTTATTTATTGTCCTGTAAAAAAAATTCTATGATGTAGTGCATAGCATGTATCCTCAACCAGATATATTGAATCAATGTGTTATTAATCCTCGTTGTGATATACTGTAGAAACTAGATTGTTCCTTTTGTTTATGCTTTGTTATATAAACCATTTTTTCCCCTTTTTTCAAAAAAATGCTACAAAATGAAAAGCTATTATGAGCTACTGCATTCATGATTAATAAATAGCAATTGATGTATATATAAACTACTGAACTAGCTCAACAATTTATGCAACTACCATATTTAGTGAAAATTTTCTTGATGTAGTTTAATTTAATTGCAGGTAGTAGCTAGCATGACACCGGTTGACAGGGTATCAAGGATATGAAATATTTAAATTATACAAAATTCTGTAAAGTTATTCTTTTAAGCTATGATTACAACACCAAGGCAGAAGATTGTGAAACATGTAACTTGCATTCCTAGTTAACAGTTCGAATTCGGATGTGTTTCGGATTCTTATCACGATCCGAATATGATAATCTGGCTTTGAATGCACCACTGTGCTTAAGCCTTAGAGCTACTAATATTGGAGAGCATAGGGAGTTTCTAAAGAAATAATATCCAAAATAGTGAAATTACATAAACGAATCATGGAAATGCTCGGTTCTGGATGAAAATAACACTATGTTTGATTCAAGACTGTCTTAATTAACTTTTCACAGATGACTAAAACTAAAACTTGAGCTGATGTTGCATTTGTTGGTAAGATTATGAACAATGAAATTGAAATATAAATGCTGGTTATGGAGAAAACTAGTGGAGTTATGGAGGGACTCGTTTACACAGTCTAGTTTTACTAGAAGTGAAGCATGGATGAAGTAGATGTGACATGTGTTAATGCCGGGGCACAATTTTTCGATGGAAAACAGAGAATTTGTAACAATTGTAAAAACAATCGTTATTACGTAACACTTCACAGAAGGTACGTAACAGAAATTCCACTAATGCAACACTTCACAGAAGGTGCACAGATTTCTACCAACGCATACGCTTCACCGAAGGTGCGCTAATAGTATTCTGATAAACGATTGCAACACTTCACAGAAGGTGCACAGATTTCTACCAACGCATACACTTCACCGAAGGTGCGCTAATAGAATTCTGATAAACGAAGACGGTGACAGGCGAAAGATAGAAAAACTCTTGCTGGGGTGAATGATCACCGTTGCTCATAGCTTTATTCGCCCCACACGAATAGCTTCCAGGAACCAGCAAGTTCGTCGGAGAACTTGGAACACTCTTGCTCTTCTGACTCCTCGGATGAACACGAACTTCCGTGCAAAACTCAACGCTGGTACAAAACCTCTCTTCTCTCTCGCAGTTTCTAAGCATGTCATACTCTTATTTTATTATTATTATTATTATTATTATTATTATTATTATTAATTATTTTCATGGCATGACACTACCATAACCCTAGGGCCAAGTGTCCCTAAAACCTAACCCTAGCAATGGCCAAGTGTCCCCCCATGTGTCCCATAAAATATATGGGAAGGGGGACACCTCACCCTCTCTTCCCTCTATATATACAAACCCACACATACACAACCACTCACACAAAAAAAAAAAAAAAAAAAAACCAAACAAACACAAAACACACACACACACACCCGACCCCCCCAACCGCTGCCGCTGCCGCCCGCCGCCCCTCCCCGGCCACCTCCCCCCTTCTCCATCTTCTTCCACCATTTCCTCTTCCTCTTCCACTTCCAATTCCAAGCAAAAACCCTAGGTAATTTCTAAATTCCCTCTTCTACCCCCAACCTCTATATCATTCCTAATTTAATCTTAGGTCAGAATTGCTAACATAAATATTTGTTGTTGGATTCAAATTAGGGTTTGTGGAAAAGCTAGGTCAATTCCCAATCCAATGCAAGTTCTCTTTTTCCTCCTTCTTCTCTTAATTTCTTATCTATGTTAATTTTGAATAATTATGGATTCATATTAAATTCTGAGATTATAAGTTAGGAACATACAAATTTTTTTTTTTAACATTTTGGTAGTTTGAAGGTTAGAATAATACTAGAAAACAAGTCCTCTTTCCCTCTTCCTCTTACTTTAGGAATACTTCATTTTGATTTTTGATTTTTTTTTCTTTTTGATTAATTTGAACATGTATAGGTTAATTAAAAATCTGAAATTTCATAGTAGATGTTAATTTCTTCATCTCATAAGAACATAATTTGGAATATAAGTTATGATAATTCCTTTAATTATTGTTTAATTTCAAATTCTGAAATTTTGATATCGTTTAACCCAATTTGAGATCTCTAAAATTTTGAAATTTTGATTTCTAGCAAATTTTCAAATTATGATAAACATAGATAAAGGAATTAAAAACTTGTTATACTTAGACACTGGAATCATTATATGTGACGCAACACGGATAAGTTTGTATGTATTTGGACACAAATAAAGGAACTGATTGTGGACATGAAATATCTGGACTTGAAATTTCCATGAACAAAATGAATACATGTGGACATATGGGACTCTCCAAGGGTAAGTCTGACATACACATAGAAACTGAACAACCGGACCGCACGACCGAAAAGGTAAAAGTACAAGGACCCTGTATTTCTCTACTTACAAATCAGTGCTCAATTTTGTGTGTTCATATTTTGAATTAAATCTCGTTTCTACAATTTATGTTTCATGCACTCTCAAGGATTGATATGGAAAGGTTTTATTTTGATTTGATTTTTGCATACCATCTACATGATATATATATATATATATATATATATATATATATATATATATATTGCCATTTTAAGCCTTTGCATATTAACTAGTATACGTTGGATAAACATTAAGTATTGCTCTATTCTGATAACTGGAAAACAATTCGCAAGCCGCAACCCGATTTTAAATTGCTAAAGGAAAGGTAAAAATTTGCTTGCTCGGGTAAGAATCTCATGTTTCCTTTGTTCATTTCATATAACTGCATGGTCCGGTGTTGAGAGTTGCTCCACCGAAGGGGTCGGCGAGCCCATTTTATTTACTGCGTGGTCCGGTGTTGAGAGTTGCTCCACCGAAGGGGTCGGCGAGCCCATTTTATTTACTGCGTGGTCCGGTGTCGAGAGTTGCTCCACCGAAGGGGTCGGCGAACCCGGAATTTATTTTATTATATATATGTGTCTCTTGCGAATTTTCGGAGTTCCTAAATACAAAGGAGACGCTGCCGAAATTTTTGGAAAATTTAGAAGATAGACAAATTTCTGTCTTTCGGAAATTTTAGAAAATTTCTTACCTAGGAAGCATTGGGCGGGGAGAACAACTGAATATCCCTAGATATCCCGTAACATAATAACAAAAGCTGGTCAGTATTTCGGAAATCTCGTGAATCAGTACATCTATTTTCAAATAGAGGGTACTAGCCCAAGAGAGGCTCGGAAATCTCGGAAATTTCGGAAATCAATGCATCTATTTTGACAGTAACATCAAATAGATGGTTTTAGTCCAAGGGAGGCTCGGAATTCACAGCCTGATCCCAGGTCAACGGGATTATTACGGGAAATATTTAGAGGATTATTCAGAGTATTGTTCTTAAAACTGCATTGCATTAAATTCCATTTTTACTCCAGAAACAACTCTGCCTATTATAGGTAGGCAACTTTCCTGTTTGCTTAAGGGAAGCAAATCCTACAAAAAAAAAGCTCAAGGGAAGCTCGGAAATCTTACTATTCATGGAGTAGGACGATGGTTACAATATATATATATATATATATATAGTAGTGCAAGTTGGCATATCCTTGTCTTTTCTCAAAAGAAAAACTACATATTTCTTTATTTTACTTAACTTTCACCGTTCTTGGCCGAGGACTTGCTTGTCGTTTTCTAAACGACCTAGTATTTGTTCACTAGGTGAAGAAGAAGAAGACGCCTCCGCCGAAGTACCGCCGCACTACAACGAGGAGTAAATTGTCCGGACTACCTACAGTTATGACCAGCACTATCGTAGTAATCTTGTAAATTACTTTTGTAATGAACCTGTAAAAGCATTGTTGAAAAAGTTCCCTGTATAATAGCTACGCTATATTTAATACCATGTAAACTCCTTGTATTTTCCATTCTGCTGATGACTACGGGCGACAATCGCGATTTCGGCGCGTAGCCTGGGGATGTGTTTATGACGTCACCATTCCACTCGGAAAGCGGGACGTGACACGTCTTTTAAGTGGTGGCCCATGCAGGTCAGCAAGAATAGAAAATCTAGGATATAACATAGGTTCGGATAGAACGTAGGTTCTAGAATTATAAGGAGCACCACGAGTCCAAATCACACCTTAGGAATCCCTGAGAAGGAAGTATCAATAGTTAGTAGATGATTACCTCTTTTCTAACCAATTATTTAATCCTAGTAAAGGGATAATGACTCAAGAAATTTTTGGTGTAGATCATGCCCCGATTCGCACCTTTTGTAAGACTAGGTAATGACAGCCACAGCCTGGACGAATATTATACATTTGTGAAGAAGATGTGGCGAGTAGCACCAAAGGGAATGATAGAAGCCTATGGGGTACATTATGAGCTGAAATATCCGGTGGTGACAGATATAGTGGATGAAAGAAAAGTATATTATAATACGGTACATTACTATGTTCTGATCAAGGCAGAACCCTCTGAAGGTCCAGAAAACGAACGCAACAGTACTTTGGAAGAATGGAAGCAGACGTACCCAGAGGCAAAAATCCTTAACATAAGACGAATGTGGATTTAGACCCCAGAATGTAGATGATGTGTAAATATAGATGTGTAAATAAGTATTAGATCCCTAGTTATGTAAAGGATGTGTGTGAATGTATGTAGTAAGGATATAAAATAAGCATTAGATCCCCAATATATAGGTAAAGTATGAACGTATGTAGTAAGAATGTAATGTATGAATGTATGTAGTAGGGGCATATAGTACTGCCAATAAATAAATATGCTTTTTCTATATTCTTATATTCCTTGTAAGTACTTTTTACTTAAGGATATTATGAATGTAGGTATGGACCTGTTTATGCCGAGTTTGGAATGGGATGGAAGTGATTACACTCTGTACTTATACCAACGCTATGCAAGAATAATGTGGAACGCACCCGATTGGTACGACGTTCATGTCTACCAAGTGTTTTATGTAATCATGCGCCCCATTATCAGGGACATCGAGGACGAAGCTGAAGTATATTATGAAAATACAACCTACTGCCTGCATGTCCGAGATCCAAACCGCATTTACATCGGACTACATGGCTATGAGGGTACACTAGATGACTTTGAAAGACTCCATCCAGAGGTCGACATCCTCACCGAGGAAAGGATCCTCATCGAGGCTATAGCATAAGAAAAACCTAACCATGTATATATAGTGAAGAAGGAGTCCTTCTCTTTTGTCTGCTGTATGGTATTTTGGAAATCAGCAGATATGTATATGAGTAGGGATAGGTAGGGATATAATAGATTACTATGTCACATTTTGGGAAGGTTGAGTGACATGAGTAGGCTAGGTGAGAAGAATGTAGACAAATGTAAAGTTGGGAGTAGAAACAACATTTTGTATTACTCTCATTATAATGAAATATATGGTTTTGCTGTACACCTTGTTATAAATAAATATTGTGAGTCAAATATTCCCTAAGGATTGTGTCTTTTAATTTCAGGATATGGACAACCATGATCAACCAACCAATCCACCACCTCAAGCGTCAACTGAACCAACCGTGGCTGATATGTTCTGTTTGTTCCAGCAACTATTGGAATCCAATAGTCAGCAGGCCAATGCTGCCCATGCAACAAATACCACAATATTGGAACAAATGCAGAATTCTAACAACACCAAGGATAAAACCTTAAAAGAGTTCAGGGATCTTAGGCCGCCCAAGTTTAAAGGAACTGAAAATGCTATGGAAGCGGGTCAATGGCTGAAAACCATTGAAGGTTTGATGAAGGCTGCAAAAGTTAAACCCGAGGATATGGTACCAGCAATCCGCATCCAGCTGGAGGACATTGCTGGATACTGGTGGAGTGCCGAGTATCAAGAAGATTCTGACAAGGACATGTCATGGGCTGAATTTAAAAAGAAATTTGAAGAAAGATTCTATCCTAAGTCAGCACGGATAGAATTAGAATGACAATTCAACTATCAGAAACAAGGGAGACGCACAGTTGATGAGTACGCTGCGAAATTTTCCAGGCTTAGTCGATTTGCCCCTAACATGATAGCGGATGAAGAAACGAAAATATCCAGGTTCGTAGAAGGACTTGGGACCCAACTGAAAAGTAGGGTCGCATCTTATCGGTGCCAAACCTTTTCTGAAGCAACAGAAGCTGCTCGAGACCAGGAAAGAATACTAAAGGAAGAGCAACCTTTCCGGTCATCGCAATCTAAGAGAACCTTCGAGGAAGGGGCATCCTCCAACAGGAATCATTGGCAGGGACCGCCTAAGCGTCCTCAGAATGGTAACCCGGATAGGTCTATTATTTGCAATTATTGCCACAAACCAGGACACAAAATAAATGTATGTAGAAAAAGATTGGGGCGTTGTTTGAAATGTGGAGCAGGAAACCATCCAACCAATCAATGCCCTCAGTTGCCTGCAACTGGAGCAACCACACAAAGCTTCAATCAAGGATACCGACCTCCAGTTCAAGGAAACCAACCTCGACCTATGGTGCAGGCACCAACATCACAAGCAGGTATGGCATATGGAAATCAGCACAGGCCGCCCTGTGCACCTCAGGCATATCAGTTTCAACAAGCACAACGGGCGGCTCAAGCCCAAAATAATAACAAGAAGAGGAATATGCAAGGACAAGCGTTCATAATGGGAATTGAAGATGCAAATATCCCTGGAGAAGTAATTTTATGTACTATTTTAATTTCTGCATATCCAGCATCAGTATTATTTGATTCCGGGGCTACCCATTCATTTATAGCATCTTCTTTTATATCACAACGTGAAATAGAGTCACAACCTCTGCCTAAATCACTAAAAGTCCTCACCGGTAATGGAGTAGTAGAAGTCAGTCGGGTATGTAGTAGATGTCCCATAAAATTGTGTGGAGGAGCTTTGCGTACCCGGTTGCTCGTTTTTCCAACAAGCAACTAGGATATAATATTGGGTATGGATTGGCTAACTGCAACATTAGCCAATATAGATTGCGGTCAGGGAAAAGTTTCCTTTCAACTCCCTGACGGAGAATTTTATGAATTTGTAAGAGACCAGAATGAATTCAATGCAGAAGAACTAGAGAAATTTGAATTACCAGTACTGCTGCAAGGAGTGGCAGAGCAATCATTTCCAAGGGTAGTAGAAGAATTTAAGGACGTATTTCCAGAAGAATTGCCAGGGCTACCCCCAGATAGAGCTGTAGAATTCTCTATAGATTTAATACCCGGAGCTACACCCATAGCCAAAAAGATATACCCAATGAACAAGGAGGAGCTAGCTGAGTTAAATAAACAGATAAAGGAATTATTATCCAAGGGATTTATTCAGCCTAGCGCTTCGTCATGGGATGCACCGGTATTATTTGTGAAAAAGAAGGACGGTACCCTACGACTAGTAATTGATTATAGGGCCTTGAATGAGGTTACCATCAAGAATAAATATCCCTTACCTAGGATCGATCAACTGTTTGATCAGTTAGGGGAGGCAAAGGTATTTTCAAAAATTGATTTGAGATCCGGATATCATCAAGTGAAGGTAAAGAAGGAAGATATTCCAAAAACTGCATTTAGAACTCGGAATGGGCATTACGAATTCTTAGTTATGCCATTCGGGTTGACAAATGCACCAGCTATATTTATGGACCTGATGAACCGAGTATTTTATCAATATCTGGATAAATTTGTGATTGTATTCATTGATGTCATTCTCATATACTCCAAAAGTGAAGAGGAGCATGAAAAACACTTAAGGATAGTGCTGCAAACTCTGCGGGAGGAACAATTATATGCCAAGCTTAGTAAATATGAATTTTGGCTGGACCAAATACCATTTCTAGGGCATATTGTCAGCGGAGAAGGTATCTCGGTAGATCCAAAGAAAGTAGAAGTAGTTAAGTCTTGGCCGATACCTAAGTCCGTAGCAGAAATCAGAAGTTTCTTAGGACTGGCTGGTTATTACCGAAGATTCGTAGAGAATTTTTCAAGAATTGCAGAACCTTTAACCCGTCTTACCCGAAAGGAAGAAAAGTTTAACTGGACGGAGAAATGTCAAGCAGCATTTAACGAATTAAAGGAAAGATTAATTTCAGCCCCAATACTGGCATTACCATCTGGTTCGGAAGGATATGAGATATATAATGATGCATCAGGAAAGGGTCTAGGATGTGTACTGATGCAGCACGGAAGAGTCATAGCATATGCATCCCGACAATTAAAGACACATGAAAGGAATTATCCAACTCATGATCTCGAACTTGCAGCAGTGGTATTCGCGCTCAAATTATGGAGACACTATTTATACGGAGAAAGAATCAAAATATACACAGATCACAAGAGCTTAAAGTATGTATTCACGCAAAAGGAGATCAATATGAGACAAAGAAGATGGTTGGAGTTACTGAAAGATTTTGATATGGAGCTAACATATCACCCAGGCAAGGCTAATAAGGTGGCTGATGCCTTAAGTAGAAGGCCCGAAGCTTTCTTTATGAATACACCCAAGGAAATCCTTGAGGATTTGAGGAAAATGAGAATTGAAGTAATATGCCCGATAACTGAAGGGATATGGCAAAATTTACAAGTGAAATCCTCCTTAATAGATAGAATTAAGGAAGCCCAACAAAGTGATTCAAAACTTCAAAAAATTTGGAAACAAACAGAAGCAGGGCTCCAGACCGGGATAAGGAAGCATTCGGACGGATCGCTAAGATTTGGAAATCGACTATGTGTGCCCAGTGGAGATTTAAGGATAGAGGTTATGTCAAAAGCCCACAACTCACAATATTCCATTCATCCGGGCAGCACAAAAATGTATAAAGATTTGAAACAAACGTTTTGGTGGCACGGAATGAAAAGAGAAGTCGCTAGATTTGTATCCAGATGTCTCGTCTGTCAACAAGTACAAGCAGAACATCAAAGGACGGCAGGACTTCTTCAGCCGTTGCCCATACCCGAATGGAAGTGGGAGTATCTCACAATAGATTTTGTGACAGGATTGCCTAGGACCCAAAGGGATAATAATGTTATTTGGGTCATTGTAGATAGACTTACCAAGTCCGTTCGTTTCCTACCCTTTCGAGTTGGACAATCAACAGAGGTACTGGCAGAAATGTACATGAAACAGATTGTCAGTCAGCATGGAGTGCCAGTGAGTATAGTATCGGATAGAGATACCCGATTCACTTCGCATTTCTGGAAAAGCTTGCAAGAAAATCTTGGCACTCAACTGAAATTTAGCTCCGCCTACCATCCCCAAACAGACGGCCAGTCTGAAAGAACCATTCAGACCCTAGAAGACATGCTGAGAGCTTGTATTTTAGATTTTGGAGGAGCATGGGATGATCATCTACATTTGGTAGAATTTTTATATAACAACAGTTACCATGATAGCATCAAAATGGCTCCTTTTGAAGCACTATATGGTAGAAAGTGCAGATCGCCGGTATGTAGGACCGACATAGGAGAGAGACAATTACTGGGACCAGAACTAGTAACACAAACTGTGGATATAGTCAAAGCAATAAGAAGTCACCTGCAAGCAGCCCAGAATAGACAGAAGATGTGGGCTGATAAGCATCGAAGAATACTGGAGTTTCAACCGGGAGAGCATGTGTTTCTGAAGATTTCACCAACTAAGGGGACTATCAGATTCGGGACCAGAGGAAAACTGAGTCCGAGATACATTGGACCCTTCGACATATTGGAGAAAGTAGAAAATGTATCATATCGGCTTGCCTTACCACCAACACTAGAAGGAGTTTACAATGTATTCCATGTTTCCCAGTTACGAAGATATGTGTCGAATCCGAGCCATATACTCGACCATTCAGAAATCACCGTTGGACCTATACTACGGATAGAACAGAAACCCGTTGGGAACTTGGATCGAAGGGAGAAAGTACTCCGCAATCGGATCATTCCATTAGTACGAGTCGCATGGAGCAAGGATTCGCCTGGAGATTCAACTTGGGAGAAGGAAGAAAATATGCGAAAACAATATCCGTATCTATTCCCTAAATCAGGTCAGTAATCATACTACTACTCTAGTTATTTCAAATTTCGAGGACGGAATTTTTCTAAGGGGAGTAGACTTGTCACTCTCTTATTTTATTATTATTATTATTATTATTATTATTATTATTATTAATTATTTCTATGGCATGACACTACCATAACCCTAGGGCCAAGTGTCCCTAAAACCTAACCCTAGCAATGGCCAAGTGTCCCCCTACGTGTCCCATAAAATTTATGGGAAGGGGGACACCTCACCCTCTCTTCCCTCTATATATACAAACCCACACACACACAACCACTCACAAAAAAAAACCAAACAAACACAAAACACACACACACCCGACCCCCCCCAACCGCTGCCGCTGCCGCCCGCCGCCAGCCGTCCGCCGCCGACCGCCCCTCCCCGGCCACCTCCCCCCTTCTCCGTCTTCTTCCACCATTTCCTCTTCCTCTTCCACTTCCAATTCCATGCAAAAACCCTAAGTAATTTCTAAATTCCCACTTCTTCCCCCAACCTCTATATCATTCCTAATTTAATCTTAGGTTAGAATTGCTAACATAAATATTTGTTGTTGGATTCAAATTAGGGTTTGTGGAAAAGCTAGGTCAATTCCCAATCCAAGGCAAGTCCTCTTTTTCCTCCTTCTCTTAATTTCTCATCTATGTTAATTTTGAATAATTATGGATTCATATTAAATTCTGAGATTATAAGTTAGGATCATACAAATTTAATTTTTTTTAAGATTTTGGTAGTTTGGAGGTTAGAATAATACTAGAAAACAAGTCCTCTTTCCCTCTTCCTCTTTTTTTAGGAATACTTCACTTTGATTTTTGTTTTTTTTTTCTTTTTGATTAATTTGAACATGTATAGGTTAATTATAAATCTGAAATTTCATAGTAGATGTTAATTTCTTCATCTCATAAGAACATAATTTGGAATATAAGTTATGATAATTCCTCTAATTATTGTTTAATTTCAAATTCTGAAATTTTGATATCGTTTAACCCAATTTGAGATCCCTAAAATTTTGAAATTTAGATTTCTAGCAAATTTTCAAATTATGATAAACATAGATAAAGAAATAAAAAACTTGTTATACTTAGACACTGGAATCATTATATGTGACGCAACACGGATAAGTTTGTATGTATTTGGACACAAATAAAGGAACTGATTGTGGACATAAAATATCTGGACTTGAAATTTCCAGGAACAAAATGAGTACATGTGGACATATGGGACTCTCCAAGGGTAAGTCTGACATACACATAGAAACTGAACAACTGGACCGCACGACCGGAAAGGTAAAAAGTACAAGGACCCTGTATTTCTCTACTTACAAATCAGTGCTCAATTTTGTGTGTTCATATTTTGAATTAAATCTCGTTTCTACAATTTCTGTTTCATGCACTCTCAAGGATTGATATGGAAAGGTTTTATTTTGATTTGATTTTTGTATACCATCTACATGATGATATATATATATATATATATATATATATATATATATATATATATATATATATATATATATATATATATATATAAATATTGCCATTTTAAGCCTTTGCATATTAACTAGTATACGTTGGATAAATATTAAGTATTGCTCTATTATGATAACTGGAAAACAATTCGCAAGCCGCAACCCGATTTTAAATTGCTAAAGGAAAGGTAAAAATTTGCTTGCTCGGGTAAGAATCTCAAGTTTCCTTTGTTCATTTCATATAACTGTATGGTCCGGTGTTGAGAGTTGCTCCACCGAAGGGGTCGGCGAGCCCATTTTATTTACTGTGTGGTCCGGTGTTGAGAGTTGCTCCACCGAAGAGGTCGGCGAACCCGGAATTTACTTTATTATATATATGTATCTCTTGTGAATTTTCGGAGTTCCTAAATACAAAGGAGACTGCCGAAATTTTTGGAAAATTTAGAAGATAGACAAATTTCTATCTTTCGGAAATTTTAGAAAGTTTCTTACCTAGGAAGCATTGGGCGGGGAGAATAACTGAATATCCCTAGATATCCCATAACATAATAACAAAAGCTGATCAGTATTTCGGAAATCTCGTGAATCAGTACATCTATTTTCAAATAAAGGGTACTAGCCCAAGAGAGGCTCGGAAATCTCGAAAATCTCGGAAATCAATGCATCTATTTTGACAGTAACATCAAATAAATGGTTTTAGTCCAAGGGAGGCTCGAAATTCACAGCCTGATCCCAGGTCAACGGAATTGTTACGGGAAATATTTAGAGGATTATTCAGAGTATTGTTCTTAAAACTGCATTGCATTAAATTCCATTTTTACTCCAGAAACAACTCTGCCTATTATAGGTAGGCAACTTTCCTGTTTGCTCAAGGGAAGCAAATCCTACAAAAAAAAAAAGCTCAAGAGAAGCTCGGAAATCTTACTATTCATGGAGTAGGACGATGGTTACAATATATATATATATATATATATATATATATATATATATATATATATATATATATAGTAGTGCAAGTTGGCATATCCCTGTCTTTTCTCAAAAGAAAAACTACATATTTCTTTATTTTACTTAACTTTCACCGTTCTTGGCCGAGGACTTGCTTGTCGTTTTCTAAACGACCTAGTATTTGTTCACTAGGGGAAGAAGAAGAAGACGCCTCCGCCGAAGTACCACCGCACTACAACGAGGAGTAAATTGTCCGGACTACCTACAGTTATGACCAGCACTATCGTAGTAATCTTGTAAATTACTTTTGTAATGAACCTGTAAAAGCATTGTTGGAAAAGTTTCCTGTATAATAGCTACACTATATTTAGTACCATGTAAACTCCTTATATTTTCCATTCTGCTGATGACTACGGGCGACAATCGCGATTTCGGCGCGTAGCCTGGGGATGTGTTTATGACGTCACCATTTCACTCGGGAAGCGGGACGTGACAAAGCACTTGTAAACTTTTTGTCTACTACTTGTGTATTAGTTCCTTACTGTGTAGAGAAGGAGGAGACCTTATATAGGCCCCTGCAACAACTGTCCGGTTAGCACAATGTTAGGGACGTGGTAATAACTATCCCGAACATGGAGCAACCGTTCAGAATATGTAAAGACACGTTCTGCCGGAAGTTGTGCCACTCGCGTAACCAGCGTGATTTGTACTTTACGCACACCGCCGTTTTACGCAACCTGCGCACACTATGCACTCTACGCGCACTGTGTACGCTGTGCACACTGCGTACTCTGTGTACTCTACGCACGCTGTGCATACTGCACGCACTGGGCTGCGTAACTGGGCTCGCGTAATGGGCCGCGTAATGTGGTCGCGCAAGTGGCTCACGCAACGAGTGCAACTTAAGCGCATTATGCGCCTAGCGACGATGCTGACGTGCTAAGTGCAAAATGCGCCAACAAAATGCCACATTATGCCTCATGAGCCCTTGAGCCCGAGTCCAAGCCCGAGCCCGAGCCCGAGCCCGAGTCCGAGCCCGAGTCCGAGTCCGAGTCGCTAAGCCTCTTTGGGGCTTAGCTCCCATGGAAATAAATTTCCCAAAGGGGCTTAGCTCCCATGGAAATAAATTTCCCAAGAGCAAAAAGCATGAATGCTTTTATTGTTGATTTAGCCTTTTTCCCATTAGAAAAATAACCCCACATGGCACACCCATGTGCACCTCCACACCACATGTGCATCTCTAGAATAGAAAAGCTAATATATAGAGATACATTTGTTTTGGCCTAGCCGATGTGGGACTAAAGTTCTAAACAAAAGAGGCCAAAAACCCAACAATCTCCCACATATCTCTATATATATGGGTATAAGTGTTCCCTACAGTAACTGTCCATCATGCATTAGGAGAGATGTCGCTGACGACTTGAATCTTCCCGCATGGTTCAAACAACAGACTATAATACAAGAATGGACTAAGCCTTGAATTCTGCATCATAGCTGAAATTCTTTCCACTCACATAATGTAGTTATATGTGCTTCTGGCTACACATTAAAGGCCCTGTGCCAGCCTGGTTTCAGTGTATAATTTTGAGCGTCTACAAGTTTACCCTCAAGAGACGTCCTGATATCTCTTTATCCATACACTATATGTGAGTTCATTATAAAGAGACATGGCATGAAGCGCTTTGCGCTTCCCTTGCGGTGCTACGCCGCTATGACATGGCTTAAAGCCGAGGCCTTACCCCGTACCGGGAACCTCATCGTAGTGTCACACTACTATAGCATGAGGCAACCGCCTCTTTGTAGTGCCAAACTACCCAGCCTGAAGCCTTAGGCTCCCTTGCGGTGTTACGCCGTAACGACATGGCTTGCAAGAACGAGGCTTTATCCATAACCGGGTACCTCATCGTGGTGTCGTGCCACTGTAACATGAGGAACTCCTCCGCTTTGTAGTGCTGACAACACCCCTCTTTATTTTTAACATACAGTATTAGGCTAACTGCCTATTTGCGGTGCTATGCCGCTGTGACTTGGCCTGCTAAGCCGAAGAGTTGTTCATGTTACAGTGGCACGACACCACGATATATAGAAACCTCATTGTGGAGTCACCCCACTGTAGCATGGAGTTTCACTTCTTGTAGTGCTGCTCTATCGTGTTTCCTGTAAAGCACACCAGGCATTCACTCTGCCTGAGAACTCATTAAGACAATTAAGCCAACCTTCCCACAGGAACCGTTTTTTTGCAGAAAACAACAGTAGACAACAGTGGTTATAGGTCCGTAACCTCTCTATGCCCAATAGAACATGTACCCACCGTTCCTGATATTTTTCCAGTTAATGGTCCTCCCTTTAACCAAAAGCTAGATGCCTAGTAGATAAATCCTTGAACTAATAGCATAAAACTTTATGATAGGAATATAATAACTAATATCAAAATGCCTTCAAGCCTAGTTTACATGCTGAGTCATCGACTAGCTGGCACTTGAGGCCCTTGGTGAACGGATCCGCCAGGTTTTCCGGACTCCGAACATCAATCACTGCAATTACACCTCTTAATAAGATCGTGTACTGCCCTGTGCTTTAACCGCACAGTCCTTTTCTTTCCATTGAAAAGGTCATTTGATGCCACCGCCGCAGTCGCCTGGTTGTCGCAGTATATCGGTATTGCCGGTATTTGCGTCCCAACCACTGGAAGATCATACATGAGCTTCCAAAGCCATTCTGCCTCCTCGGCTGCGGTGTCAAGTGCAAAGAACTCAGATTCCATGGATGACCGCGAGAGCATTGTCTGCTTCTTCGACTTCCATGATATAGCAGCTCCACCCATTGTGAAAATATATCCACTTGTGGACCTCTCGCTCTCCAAATCTGAGCACTAGCTGGCATCACTGAAGCCTTCCACTACCTGCGGATCTCCGCTGTAGTACAGTGCATATATCTGAGTCTTCTTGAGATATCTCATAACCCGTTTCACAGCCTTCCAGTGTTCAACACCAGGGTTGCTCGTGAAACGACTCAGCATTCCCACGGCGAAAGCTATGTCAGGCCTTGTGGCAGTAGTAGCATACATCAAACTCCCGATTACGCTTGCATACTCCAACTGCCTGACGCTTTACCCTGAATTAGACTTCAGCTTCAGATCACACATGTACGGCATATCGTTCCCTGGAAGATCCTGATACCCATAACGAGTGATCATTTTCTCAATATAATGAGACTGTGACAGCGTTAGTCCAGTGTCTGTCCGGATGATCTTGATCCCTAAGATCACATCAGCTTCCCCCAAGTCCTTCATACTGAACTTGCTCGAGATGAACCTCTTTGTCTCCGTGACACAACTCATATCCGTACCTAGGATAAGCATGTCATCCACATACAGACAAACGATCACACCTCTTCCATCAGCGAACTTCGTGTAAACATACTTGTCCGTCTCGCTGACCATGTAGCCATTTGACCTTATAACCTTGTCAAATTTCTCATGCCACATCTTGGGAGCCTGTTTAAGACCGTACAAAGATTTTACCAACTTGCAGACTTTGTCTTCAAGACCCTTGACGACAAATCCCTCTGGTTGTTGCATGTATATCTCTTCGGTCAGCTCGTCATTTAGGAAAGCCGTTTTTACATCCATCTGATGTATCACCATCTTATGTATTGCTGCAAGAGCAATCAACATCCTGATGGTGGTCATCCGGGCAACTGGAGCATACGTGTAAAAATAGTCAATCCCCTGCTTCTGAGAAAATCCCTTGGCTACCAACCTAGCCTTGAACTTGTCAATAGTTCTGTCTACTTTCATCTTCTTCTTGAAGATCCATTTGCATCCGATGGGTTTTGCTCCTTCAGGAAGATCAACCAACACCCAAGTGTTATTTGAGGTGATGGAATCAATTTCATTGTCAATCGCCTCCTTCCAGAAAACTGCATCTCTGGTCTTCATCGCCTCATCATAGGTAAACGGATCTGCTTCCACATGATAGGTGACAAAGTTACTTCCGAAGTCCTTCAGCCTCCTCACACGCTTAGCTGACGGCTCAGCTTGTTCTGGTTCAATCGTTGTTTCAACAACATCTTCTTGGACCACATCTTCATTGAAGACTTCAGTTTGCTGCGCACCCTCATTGTTCTCCGGTACATCCGCAAGAACAATATTCTTGTGCCTTACAAATTTGTCTTCAAAATATTCTGCGTCACAAGATTCAATGATATGATTTGACTCAATATCAAGAAATCTCCGAGCATCACTCTTTTCGGCATACCCCAAGAAGATTGTCTTAGTAGTCCTTGTCCCAAGCTTCTGAATCTTCAGATCTGGAAGCTTGACATATGCCAGACACCCCCACACTCGAATGACATTCAAGTTAGGTCTGACCTTGAACCAGAGTTCATGAGGAGTAACGTCTGAAGTTGCATGAGGCACTCTATTTAAAATAAAAGTGGCCGTCAATGCAGCTTCACCCCAGTAGTACTTAGGAAGGCCAGCAGTCAACAACATTTAGTTAATCATTTCTGTTAACGTTCTGTTCTTCCTCTCTGCTACTCTGTTTGATTGAGGAGAGTACGAAGCCGTAGTCTCATTAACAATTCCATGTTCTTTGCAGAACGATGCGAATTTATGAGACCTGTACTCTCCACTTCGATTATTTCTTATTCTTTTGAGTTGTTGTCCAGTCTGCCGCTCAGCTTCGGCTCTGAACTCCTTGAACTTCTCGAATGCTAAGTCTTTAACCATCAGCAAATAGATGAACGCATACTTTGAGAAGTCATCGATGAAGGTTATAAAATACTTCATCCCAGCCTTTGTAGAGAACTGTTTGAAGTCACAGATATCTGAGTGTACTAACTCCAGAAGATCTGTACTTCGATTAACCCGAGGAAAGGGTATCCTTGTGATCTTAGTTTGAGCAAAAACTTCACATTTCTCTACCTTACCCCCACACTTGGAGATAAGCCCTAGACTAGACATTCTGTTAATTCGTTTAGAATGAACATGTCCTAGCCTATTATGCAACAACTCATAAGTATAAGCAGAATGAGTGATTGTATTAACAACATTGAACTGATTTACAAGCTGAATTTTGAACATTCCTTCGGTATAAAAAGCTTTTCCGAAATATGTTTCCCTGATAGACATCACCATCTGGCCAGCATTGATGTCCATCCTGAGGCCTGCATTGCAGAGTAGGCCTCTTGAGATCAGGTTCTTGACGATAGCAGGTATATGCTTCACGCCTTGAAGCGTCAGATACTTCCCCGAAGTCAGCTTCAACACCACAATCCTGATCCCTAGCACTTCAGCTTGTGCCTGGTTCACCACCACAACCACATCAGAAATAGGGGTGTAGGTGTTGAACCACTCCTTGCTGGAGCAAACATGGCAGGTGGCTCCAGTGTCTATCCACCAGTCAGCATCAGTTCCTACCGCATCAACCTGCACAATCATAGCAACAATATCAGTGATCATAGATACCTTACTAGGCTCTCCTTGCTCCGATTGCTTGACTTTTGCTTTGCACTCATTCTTAAAGTGGCCCTTCTTGCCACACTTGAAACAAGGTATTTGAGACTTTGGCTTCTTTTTCTTCATTGAAGTACCCTTGACTTTCAGATTGTCAGGGTCCTTCTTCTTGCTTTGGGAAGCCGCATGCTTTCCCCTTGGTTCCCTTGAATGCACCAGATTGGCGTTAGCCAATTGTTTGGACAGTGCGTCCACCTTCAGTTGAGCCCGCATCTGGTCCTCAACATAGATTTCATGCAGGAGATCTTCAAGGGTGATCTCCAGCTTCTTCCTATGCATGTTTGCATAGAACTTGCTCCACCAAGCGGGGAGCTTTGAGACAATTCCTCCAACAACAAACTTGTCGGGGAGGGGTATCGCCTTGTCTTCCAGCTTCTGTCGTAGTTTCAGGAACTCCTTCACCTACGGTAACATAGACTTTTCGTCCTCAAAGAACCACTTGTGATATTTTTCAACCACAAAGATTTTACTGCGGTTCTTGTCTTCTTCGTAGAGTTTTTCTAGAGACTCCCATATGTCTCTAGCGATAGTCTTCTTAGAATAGGATTCTGCAAGGGAATCTTCCATAGCATTCAGGATAAGCAGCCTGCAAATACTATTTTTCCTTCTCCATTTTGCTTGAAGTTTAGTAGCCGCGGTGATTGCGGCAGCAGACCCAACATCTGGAACAGTAGGTTCTTCCTCCAGAAGCACGTGATCTACGTCTTTGAATTGAAGGGTGAGATATACCTTCCTCTTCCAGACTTGGTAATGTTCTCCATCAAATTTTTCTAACTTGCAAAAGTCAGAATTGAAGAGTGAAACATTAACGTTTTCCATCGTAGCAATAAAGCTTTGAGATTGTTAATGCCGGGGCACAATTTTTCGATAGAAAATAGGAAATTTGTAACAATTGTAAAAACAATCGTTATTACGTAACACTTCACAGAAGGTACGTAACAGAAATTCTACTAATACAACACTTCACAGAAGGTGCACAGATTTCTACCAACGCATACGCTTCACCGAAGGTGCGCTAATAGTATTTTGATAGACGATTGCAACACTTCACAGAAGGTGCACAGATTTCTACCAACGCATACACTTCACCGAAGGTGCGCTAATAGAACTCTGATAAACGAAGACGGTGACAGGCAAAAGATGGAAAAACTCCTGCTGGGGTGAATAATCAACGTTGCTCAAAGCTTTATTCGCCCCACACGAATAGCTTCCAGGAACCAGCAATTTCGTCGGAGAACTTGGAATACTCTTGCTCTTCTGACTCCTCGGATGAATACGAACTTCCGTACAAAACTCAACGCTGGTACAAAACCTCTCTTCTCTCTTACAGCTTCTAAGTACTTGTAAACTTTCTGTCTACTACTTGTGTATTAGTTCCTTATTGTGATAGAGAAGGAGGAGACCTTATATAGGCCCCTGCAACAACTGTCCGGTTAGCACAATGTTAGGGACGTGGTAATAACCACCCCGAACATGGAGCAACCGTTCAGAACATGCAAAGATACGTTCTGCCGCAAGTTGTGCCACTCGCGTAACCAGCATAATTTGCACTTTACGCACATAGCCATTTTACACAACCTGCGCACACTACGCACACTGCGTACGCTGCGCACTCTATGCACGCTGCGTACACTGCGCGCACTGGACTGCGTACTGGGCTGTGTAACTGGGCTCGCGTAACGGGCCGCGTAACATGGTCGCGCAAGTGGCTCGTGCAACGAGCGCAACTTAAGCGCACTATGCGCCTAGCGACGATGCTGACGTGCTAAGTGCAAAGTGCGCCAACAAAATGCCACATTATGTCTCATGAGCCCTTGAGCCCGAGCCCGAGCCCGAGCCCGAGTCCGAGTCCGAGTCGCTAAGTCCCTACGGGGCTTAGCGACCATAGAAATAAATTTCCCAAGAGCAAAAAGCATGACTGCTTTTATTGTTGATTTAGCCTTTTTTCCATTAGAAAAATTACCCCACATGGCACACCCATGTGCACCTCCACACCACTTGTGCATCTCTAGAATAGGAAAGCTAATATATAGAGATACATTTGTTTTGGCCTAGCCGATGTGGGACTAAAGTTCTAAACAAAAGAGGCCAAAAACCCAACAACATGGGACAAATATCCAAGAGAAATAGGATTTATATGATTGGAGATTGAGGACAAATTGGACGCACAAGCTTTAAAAGATATGAATAATCTACTATTACCAAATTATCACATAATTATAACAGAAATGCACAATACAGTAATCGAGTTATAATTAATAGGAATACCGGATTTTGGAAGCTCAAACTTTGTTTATATCATTACCTGAAAGTAAATGGTATTCAATTTATCACGAACTAACTCATCATTTTATTAGCATTTGACTTCAAAATTATTGATTACATAACCACAATAACACTGATTAAATTAAATTCATAAATGGAACAATTAAGTTGTGCTTTTAACTAACGAGCAAAAAAACTTGCAAAACAAAAACAATGAAATTATCCTGCAATTACTTCAAACACCAATGTTCATTCTTAAACTACATGTTCCTACACAGTATTATCCGTGCTGTGTCGTGTTTGACACGTTGGACACACAAAAATATGTGTTGTATCGGTGTTGTCGTTTCCGTATCATATCGTGTGTCATATTCGTGTCCGTGCAACATAGAGATTAGCTAACACCCTCACCATTATGTTTCAACTACTTAAAACTTGAAGTAAATCCAAAATGTATGTCCTAGAACCTTTTTTTTCTCCAATATCTCACTTGCAACAAAGAAATATATAGCTCTAGAGTTGTTATCATTTGGGCAAGTGAAGTTATCACCTTTCTCCACAATGCTCGCTAGTTTGGCAGCATTGACGACGAGGTTCCTCTATGTCACGGAGGTATCCTTCACGGAGTCGACAACGGTGATGTTTCGGCTAAGATTCGTTGAGAGAAAAAAAAAATTAGATTATGCAGAAAATCCCCAAATCTACATAAAATCCCTCAAAAATACAAACCCTAACCCTAATATCGTGAAATTTAAAGAAAAATAATCCCAAACACCCAATTCCTAAATTGGTATAGAGAAAGAGAAGAAAAGAAAGAAACAAAATCAAACAAAAACCTGAAGTCGGTGACGACGGTGATGTTTTGACGTGGACGGAGGGGGAGGGGGTTTGGGATTCGATGAGTGGTTTTGAAAGAAGATGGTTGGCGGCAGCTGACTCTGCGGCTCCTCCTCGTCTCCGGTCGTCGGTGAGAAGATGACCGAAGTAGTGTGCCGGCGACTACTCCTCGTCTTCTTCTTCAGTGATGATGAGGTGTACGAGGAACAGAAAAAGGAAGAGAAGAAGTAGAGGAAGGCGAAGGAGAAGGAGAGAGAGAGAGGGGATTTGGGAGGGGAAATTTTGAGGAGAAGAAGTAGAGGAGGAGAATGAGAGAGCGGGAGCAGGAGGGGGAAATTTTGTAGGCAAAAATTTTATCGGGAGAATGGAAGAATGGACGGGCCTAGCGAAGATATTTGGAAAACAATTAGAATTTTTTATGACACTTGTGTAACGAAGTGGTATAAAAGTTGGCTTTTATATAACGTTTACATATAAAAATGTTATAATTGGCCAAAAATTCCTCCAAACTGTCATATTACGTGTGCGGTTGCAAAAATTCTCTAACATTTATAAACAAACTGTTGTAACAAACTCTTTTCAAACGTTATTATAGGGTCTTTTTCTTGTAGTGTGTAACAAATGATGCTGAGTCATCAAGAAGTATGCCGTGGGTTTCCTGCTAAAGGCATCAGCTACGATATTCGCCTTACCATTATGAGACTACAACTCAATCTCGAAATCCTTCATCAACTCCAGCCAACGTCTCTACCTCATGTTCATCTCCTTCTTAGTGAAGACATACTTCAGACTCTTGTGGTCACTGAATATCTCGACTCACTCTCCATATAGGTAGTGCCACCATAGCTTTAGTGCACATATCATTGCAGCTAGCTCCAAATCATGCGTCGGATAGTTCTTCTCATGAGTACTCAACTGCCTTGATGCATATGCCACAACCTTGCCATGCTACATCAGAACACATTCTAATCCGCTCCCAGATGCATCGTTGTATACCATAAGGCCTCCAAATCCCGTAGGAAGAGACAAGATAGGTGTTGTCGTCAGGCACTTCTTCAACTCATCAGATACATTCTGACACTCCTCAGTCCAGATGAACTCCTTCTCCTTACGCGTCAAATATGTCATAGGCTCCGCAGTCCTCGAGAAGTTTTTCACGAATCTCTGATAGTATCCGGTAAGTCCGAGGAAACTCCTAACCTCCGCAACTGATGTAGGGGTAGGCCAAGTCTCAACTTCACAATCTTCTCTGGGTCCAATGCTAATATATATCTGGTAATTATGTGCCCAAGAAAAGATACCTTGCTCAAACAAAACTCACACTTATTGAGCTTGGCATATAGAGCACGATCTTGAGATGTTCTTCATGCTCCTCGTGGCTCCTAGAGTATACCAAAATATCATCAATAAATACCACCACAAACTTATCTAAGTATTGGTGGAATGCTTTGTTCATCAGGCTCACAAACACAGCTGGCGGGTTGGTTAAACCAAACGGCATCACAAGGAACATAGTGCCCATATTTCGTCTGAAAGGCCATCTTCGAAATGTCCTCATTTTGAACCTTGATATGGTGGTAGCCGGATCTGAGATCAATCTTCGAGAACACACAGGTACCGCTTAACTGGTCAAATAAATCATCTATATGTGGCTAGGGATACTTGTTCTTCACTGTCACTACATTCAATTCACTATAATCTTTGCACAAGCCTACTGATCTGTCCTTCTTCGGTACAAGTAAGACTGGAGCTCCCCATGGAGAAGCACTAGACCGAATAAAATCCTTTCCCAAAAGCTTGTCTATCTGAAACTTCAACTCATGTGCCTCCTTTGATGCTAGTCTGTACACATGGAAAGTAATCGATTTTGCTTATGAAATTAGTTTGATAGAAAACTCTTATCTCCCTATCAGGTGATAGTCCTGGAAGCTCCTCATGAAATACATCCTTAAACTCCGATATGATTGTCGGGTATGTTGATTCCTCCAATGCAATGTATACCTCAAGGGTAGAATGGTCACCAAGCTCTATGGCACCCCGAAGAAACTCAAACTCAGGGTGACCTGGGGGTCTAAATATGACGCATCCACGTCGACAATCTAACGTCGCGTGGTACTGGCTCAATCAGTCCATGTCAAGGACAATATCATAGTAAGGCCTAGAGAACATGTAAACCCCTAAAATTTTAAATCTTTTATATATTTATTTCAATTAATATTATGGTATTTCCTATCTAGATGGTAGTTAGAAAGTAAATACATATTTAATAATGCTTGCAAATTTTATACTAAAAAATATCTTATAGGTATTTAGTGGGCTTTGGAAATTTAGAAATTTTTATATAAATTTTTGGTGTTTTTTGATATACATATATATATATATATATATATATATATATATATATATATATATATATATATATAAAAAATATATATATATATATATATATATATATATATATATATATATATATATATAAAGTACCCACTGAGTTTAATATATATTTTTATAAAGATATTTATCAAGTTTAGACATTTAGGATTTTTTTATATATAAATTGTAACTACACATATGAACATGTGTATTGATTTATATGTGAATGCAAAAAAAAAAAAAAAAAACAAATAGGACAACTTGCAAGATTTTGGCATTATCTCGTGAGTTAGCCAACTGCCTATCCCCCGACCCAACTCCGCCAAGAATGCAAGAAAGGAAGAAAAGGCTCAAGGCCTCGAGCTTCCAAAGTACAATCAAATCTCGATCAAATCTTTTCAAGTTTGATCCTCTTTAATCCCTATTCAATTCTCCACTGGTTAACCCAATCCTAGTAGAAATCATTGTGTAATCAATAGGAAAAAAATTCAAATCAAAACTGATCAAAATAGGGATTTAAATGTTTTACATTACGTGTGGGCCGAGAGAACTCTTTCAATTGATTTCCCATAAAAACCCTAGCAAAACCCCAAGCCATCGAAGTTCAGAGCGTTCCTGACCTTCACGCGCTCGTCTCTGACCACCTGGGCGTCGCTGCAGCCGACAGACGCGCGCGAACACAGCTGTCCCTACAGTTTCGACCGCAAGGTAACCCCATTCGTCCCCATGTTCCTTCACGTATATTAAATCGATTTCGGTTCTATAAAGTTATATAGGAAGCCTATGTAACCCTCTTCGACACCCTTTAAAGGGATTTCGACATGACCTTCTGGATCGACAGTAAACTCAACGCAAAGTTGAGTAAAATTCTGTCTCAAAAATAGAATAATTGCCAGTTTAAGAACCCAACTTGGAAACCAATTTCTGGACCACATACTAGAGTTTTTAACAAACTAATTAAAAATGGTCGAAGACAATATACACAAGATTTAAAACACACTTTCTGGATTTACTTTTCACCTAGCATGCATGAAGTTATACGTGGTTGAAGATTCAAGAAAAACTGACTTTTCTAAACTATAAACCTTGGAAAACTTCCATATACGGCGTGCGCCCCGACAAACCGGGCGACGTGGTTGCATACTATATGCATCGAAAGGCGCATATGGATGTTGCTGACAGGTGGGAGCTGACGGAACTCGATTTTATTGCGTGTGCGCAATAAAATCAGTGCGTATCCGTCGAGATACCCCCGTATCGACCTTTTGCATACTTGGCCATAACTTTGTGTACGTTTGTCGTATCGAGATAAAACTTATGCCAATAGGACTGTATCGAAATTCTGGTCCTGTGTGCCAAGTTTGGTCCGATTCTGAGAAGGTCGACCGGAACGCCTATTTTGCGAGCCCGCAACCCGATCTAACAGACGAAATTGTATACGGCCCGCCGGAATCAAACTTTGTACATATGGTTGTGTTCGTCTCCTCAAACCGGACTTGTAAACATATAATTCGATGACTTTAGAGACCATAGATATTGCCACGTGTTTTGGTGCAAAACGGGTCCAACGACGGACATCATTTTTGATCCAAAATTACGATTTTGCTCCTGTGTCCAGAATTAGACTTATGGACAGGCATTTCTTATTCTTATCTTTTACATCAGGAACGTTCTTGATATTTTTTAGCATCCGAAGCCGTTCGTAGATTTTAAGATTTATTGCTGACGTGATTGATTGTTTGGAGTTGTCATTCCCGCACCACCAGGCAAGATACCTTGTCACCTTACTCTATGATTTACTTATTCTTGTTTTCAGTTATTTATATTCAGCATTACTTATCTATTGTTAGTATTATATCACTGTGTGTCCAAGTCACACTTGGGTGCAAGCGACTATATCAGTCGTTTTACTTGCTTTTGTTTTATTCTCTTGCATTAACTTAGCCTAGTGACCACCTATTGATGATGAGGTATTGGTATATCTCATACGGACTTGACATATAATCATCACGAGTTGCGAGTCATATGTAGGATATGTACCCGCGTAGTCAGCTGGCCACCGATACGTATGGAGCGTACGACAGATAGGAGTAACTGCCAATAGAATTGCATGTTAGAAGACTTGGCGGTTACTAGAGGTTCTTATCAGTCATGGAGATGATGATACTAGGAATTGGATGGGGAGAACAATACCTGACATATAGGCTTCTTTGCACTTCCCTGCTTACCTGTGCGCTCCTCCGGAGACGCGGGCCCCAGGTGCCCTCTAACGTTTTATAGAGCGTTATAGACGTACCCCGTTGCACATGATGCCCTCTGACGATCTTCGGACGTTACAGACGTAGGCCCCTGGTACCCTATACGTGAACTATGTCGATTCCATCTACAACAGGGCTCATGTGTCGAAGGATTGTATCTCAACTGCATATTCACCGTAGAATGGTTAGGAACCCTATTGCATGCATCCCCTTTTACTCTCTATTATATATATCACAGTTTATATGGCATGGTATTTTCTTGTATCTTGATACATCCCTCTGAGGACCTGGTTATCTCTCCAGGGTTAGACAATTTCCCGCAGGAGTACGGAGCGGCACTGGATCCTTCATACATCGATGACGAGGCATCTTCTGCTGATTTCTAGTTTATTTATTCATTGAGACATTTAGTGGACATCTTTATTTCTCTTTTCTTTCTATTTTATGGAGGTTGGACTCCAATCATTTGAGACTATTTTTCATAGCTGTTTGGAGTGGGTATGTCCACCCGACGATCTCTTTGATACAATATTTATTTGGACTCATATATCTTTTGTGTTGAGCTGTGATGAGATTAGATTATTATATTCTGGCCTGTGATTATTTTATATATACAGCTTATGTACGTATACGAGGATTCCATATATTGGAGTATTCTTCGTATATGTGTAGCTAGCATGTCTACGTACTTGGTCCTAAGTTTTTTGGGACTGGGCGTTACAGAATACTAGGAATCGGGCACACATATCTCGCCCGCAAATAACTACTGAACACAATCTACAGGTATCGCAAACTGGTGCTATTCTGTCTCCCGTAAGAATTCTTATGGTCTTCGGAAGGGGTGAAGTTGCTACTCTATGGGTGGCTACGAAACTAGCAGCTATAAATGAATACGTGGCACCAGAATCAAATAATACTACTGCTGGTAAAGAAGCTACCAAATAGTACATACAATCACCTCTCCGGCTGTCTTAGCCTTCTCTATAGTCATCGCAAAGGCCTAGTCGCGACCCTGTGCCACAGCCTACTGTCGGGCCTGCTGGAATCGAGCTGCTTACGTTGCCAAAAGTGGCCTCCCTTGGTACCCTCTCAGTGCTTGTGGTCGCATCACACCTACTCCTACGTGAGGTGCCCTCAGGCCTGGAAGGAATGGCATAGGTGGCTGCTGGAATGGTCTCGATGTCGAAAGTGCTTGTCGGTGAACCATCGGTACTGCCCGTCGACGCTCGGTGCACTTTTGGGCATGATGCTTATTAAATCTATGAACCAAACATAGTCCTAGTCTGCGTCGACAATCCTTCACGATATGGCTTATCTTGCCATAGTGATGGCATGTAGGGAGTCCTGGTGCTGCTGGTGGTGCTTCTATCTGCGGCTAGTATATCTGAGAGCGCTTCGTCGGTCCCCCTGTAGTGCTTGAGCTGGTGGTACTGCTGCATGCATGCACTTCAAGCTGGCCTCTCTCTTATTTATACGCTTCTGACGTCGGGTTATTGTGAGGACCGCAAAATAAGAGGTAGGAGCAATTGATCCTATCAACCTCTGCAACTCAAAACTCAGACCATTGTAGAACTTCCCTACCTTTTACTCCTTGGTATCGATCAGGAAAAGGGTAAAATGGCTCAGACCAAGAAACTCTATATTATACTCCTCTACTGACATACTACCATGAATAAGGTGCATAAACCTGTCTCGAAGCTTTACGCGTGCAGTAGCCGAAATAAATATATCCTTGAAGAACCTGGAAAACTTCTCCAATGTGACCCGGTCGGGTACTAGCCGATGCTCCTAGGCCTCCCACCAATGGTAGGCGTTGTCGATCAGCTGCATCCTGACGGCTGTCATCCACTCTCTTGGAAGCTCAGCGGGTTCCAGCTGGTGCTCAATACTTGTGAGCCAAGCATGAACCTCAATAGGCTTCTTAGTACCGAAAAAATGGAAGGGGTACCATATGGCAAAGATCCTTGATAAATCCAGTCGCTGGCCATCGACCTTGTGGCATCGCATGCTCCAATACAGTGACAATGCTCTCGGGCCTGCTGCTGAACTTGTTATTGGGCCTACATCATGGCATAGAACATCTGATACATCTGCTGGCCATCCATCTGCTCACCCGGTGGCGGGAAAAGCATATATGGCATCTATGAGGGAGGTGAAGGTGGTGGTAGCATATGCTCCTCCACTGGCCCCTAAGTCTGTTACTCTCCCTGCTGTGCCTGGTGAGGGCATCGATGCTCGCCCAGCGACACCTCAGTCGACTTGGAAATCTGTCCTTGAGGAGCTGGGGTCAACATAAGGGCTTGTCCAGGTGTTTTCTCCTCAGAAGATACGGAGTCTCGTGGGACACCGCCCGGCTGTGCCACACTTCCATTTCAGAGGTCATATATCTGAAAGAAGACATGCAAAATTTAGCGACTTGGAATCAAACATGATACAAATTTGACAAATGAAGGAGATGTGGAGGTGTTAAAGAGAGGTAACCATGCATGTAGATGAGATTATAATATCTAATCCTAATTACAGGCTCGCTTGACACAATTAAGTAACCAAGACGATTTAAATTCAAGACTTGCATGGGCTACCACTAAAACCATTCATACCCCAGTTCCAAAAGTGTGGAACCGAGCCACGTACCAATGGTCAGCTTGTACTACACCTACGGTTGTCCCAATTTAATGGAACCGTTGGGGTTGCACTTAAGCTGTATGATACAACAGTATAAAATATCTAACACATGTAGTAAGCTAATCTCATCCACATATATGAATAATGAAGCACATAGAGGAAAATGAGTCCACTGATGTGCGAAAAGTAAATAAGTCTCGAAATATAACATAATACAACTCTGAAAATGTCTCACTGGAACAAACCTGCTAGTACAATACTGAATAGAAATAAATGCAATAAGATAAGTAGATCCGATAACCAGTTAACTTGATAATGGTATCGGATCCAAGAAAGTGTTCTACCACTGATCAGGGGTAGTGCTTCGGAAGAATCTCATCCTCCGATGCTGGTCTTGCGTTTGAGTAAACCCCGGACCCGTGCACCTCCGGATACTCCTCCTCACCTATGCTTGGAAGAAAACAAGGTCCTTAGAGGGACGTAACAAGGTACATAATATACATACCGAGTGTACAACAATGATAATATATATATATATATATATATATATATATATATATATATGATATGATTATACAAGGTGGGTCAATCTAGAATAACCGACTAAATGACATGCATATTGAGAACAACACTCATACATGCAGGCTGTAATAGTGTACCTCAGAGACCTGATAGGCACTCCAACAAACTATGATATATCCCCACATTCCTTGTAAGGAAAACTGTGGCAAACTATAAAATCCCTGAAGCTCAGTTAATGAGACAATGACAAACTATGATGGAAAGTAGCCCAAGCACACGGTGTATGTTCTCCCCTCCCACGTGACCTTATGAATTGTGTCCATGATACGTTCGGTAGATCCTCTAGCTAGAAAATCGAGTCATAATAGCAATAGTGTAAAGTATCAAGTCGTAGTTCCTAGAACCAAACACATATTCCGATCACTAAGATATCATCAAGTACGGAATCTATCAGTAATATAAGTGTCGTATGAACATGTCCTAATGGCCTAATTAATGTACCAATAACGATAAATTGCAGAAATGTAACGTCAATGTCTAAGTGTCGAATACATGATGGTACTTCGACCATTAGCATCCAAATATGATTCGGACGCGAAGTACCCAACAACGGTCATAAGGTGGCAAATTACTACGTACACAGGATATAGATACAAAAATAATGATAAGAAATCTGAAATACATAATGGCAAGGTACACTTGCCTGGTCCCGGATGTTTTAGAGAAGTAGCTGGTCCAACACCCAAGTTCGAAGATGCCAAAGAACCAAGAGAATAATTTAAAACTAATTATTTTACTAAACTATGATATTGATTCAACTTACATAATATTATGAATGCATGCATTATTTAATAGTATGTTACTATCATGGTCGGCTCTAGCAATTTGGAGGACCCTAGACATGTCCCAAAAATAAGGACGTTATCTCTCTATATAATTTTTATTGTTTTATTACAAGTAACGTAGATATATTTACTTATCTCCTCCACTTATGCGCTTCTTTCCAATATTTAAAAAATTAATACTAGAAACTTTGCAAGACAAAATAAAAGACAATAGAAACTAGAGGAGAAAATTTTGCATGGACACGTTTGTTAAGGGATGGAGAGAATTTTTCATTTTTTTCGTAGGAGAGATTTTTCTGGAACAAGTGTGAGAGAGAAGAGTGCAATATTTATTTATTTTGAATATTTTATTTGATTCTTCTCTAAACAACTATGGTTTTTTCCAGACCCATAGTTTTTTTTGGGCCCAGTACAAAATATTTAAAAATTCAAAAAATTTAGAGGCCCCCTCAGGGGAGGAGGCCCTAGGCGACTGCCTGGTCTGCCACCCCTGGAGCCTGCTATGATATATATATATATATATATATATATATATATATATATATATATATATATATATATATATATATATATATATATTTTTTTTTTTATATATATATATATATATATTTTATATATATATATATATATATATATATATATATATATATATATATATATATATATATATATATATATATATATATATATATATATATACACACAACACACACACACACACACACACACACACACACACACTGACTATTCTTTTATATAATATATATATATATATATATATATATATATATATATATATATATATATATATATATTTTAAAAACCAAGCGGCCGTGTCGAAGACACCCAGCCACCGCCTGGCCCGGGGGCCGTGGGCGAACCACCAAGTCGCCCCCGTGGGGGCTCGAACTCCGTCCAATGCCCCGGGTGCCAAAGGCCCTAACCGATAGGCTACAAGGCCATATATATATATATATATATTTTATATATATATATATATATATATATATATATATATATATATATATATATTTTTAAATATATATAAATAAATATATATATATATATATATATATATTTATTTATATATATTTAAAATATATATATATATATATATATATATATATATATATATATATATATATATATATATATATATATATATGTCACGCCCCAGAACCAGAATACTGGAGAGCGGGGGAATAACTCAGCCGGCTACGTATTACGGGTAGAGGAATACCGTATAATACGATCAATGCTGTCTAATAAGACGAGGGGGTGCATACTACATAAAGGTCACACTGTGGTCACTTCACATCTATTATCTCAATCATTCAAACACAAAACAGAAATAGAGAACATGTAAAATAAAGCAGTAAGGCGTCCCAAACGCTCAGTCAAAATGTTCTTGATATCTGGCTTTACAAAATATAGCCAGATGATGTAGAAAAATATACACAATTGTTTATCAGCTGCAGCCTGACTTAGTTACAATTATGTAAAAGTAAGTACAAGACGATCCGACTAACATGTCGGTGCCAAACGGTAAAATATAAAGTAAGTAACAAAACGAGCGGGGAAGTAAGGAACCCACTGGAGTCCTCCTACGATCATTTCTCTAGTATTGACCATCTTGGAGGTGGAAGTAAGCTGAGTCCTCGGGAACCGGCTCTAGATCTGGCCATGCAAAACCAGAGAGGTTAGACCTCTAATAGCAAGTATCGCAAGGAAGCACGATTTGAGGAATTAAGCAAGTAAATAAGAGAATATAATAGTAGATCTCTGCTTTCTACTGGGATTCACACAACGTCACGACACTTCGAACCAACCTTCCAACCAAACAAGGACAGAAGTTGGCCCGTCATGTCTCGACACTCTGATCATCTCAGATAGTCAACAGAGTAGGTACAGTACACAACCAAATCAATTTAAACGGCCATACAACTACTACGGCTTGCTATTGTGGGTTCCAAGTTATCTTGGAACTATGCAATAAAGGATTCCTCAGTTCTTACTATGTGTAAGCAAGGCTAGTTTACCCAATCAATCAATTGTGCCAATCATGTATTTAGACGAGTCCCAGCGGGACGCCCGTCGTTAATATACAATGTATAATAAATAATATAAGCAGATACCACTCCCTGCCCGTATGGCAGGTTTGCAGTATCTGTGGGAACCAGCCGGCCTGTCGGGCACTTAATAGTCCCAAAGAGGGCTGCCATGTAAGAACTCGGGAATCCGTTCTCTCCATGCAATCATCATTTTATTTAACTTAATAGCCTCTATGTTGAGTGAAATCCCATGCCGTGGATCATGGTCATTCAGAATGAGTACTTTCGTACGGGTTACAATATGCACATCTCTACAACGATACCCGTACGGTTATGTTGTAGGTCTTACATAGCGTAATGCAACAATCAAAACTAGCCACGAAATAATCATGCCTTGACCATAAAGTACACATGCTGCTTTTGTAGAAAAATAAATAAATTGAAGCCTGCATATGCCTGTATGCCAATATTCGGGATCGGCCAATCGATTACAATAGTTCATAATTAATATGAACGTGTCTCATTCATTCAATTCAATAAGACGACTAGCCAGTCTCTTAGTTCCAACTAGAAATGCATGATCAATTATTAGTCAAGGTCATAATCAATATCAATCAATGTTAATTCGGGACAAGAATCAGTCAAAAGGCATCATGGGTTAAAGTTCATGCGGTTAGGGAATTATAGAAGTTCATGCGGCTGAGAATGCATATGTGATCAGGATCTTATGCGTCCAGGAAGTGTCATGCGGCCACGAAAAACAACATATGCCAGAAACAGCATGCGCCGGAAAACAGCATGCGCCAAGAAACAGCATGTGCCAGGAAACAGCATGCGCCAGAAAACAGCATGCGCCAGGAAACATCATGCGCTAGAAAACAGCATACGCCAGAAAACAGCATGCGCCAGAAACAGCATGCGCCAGGAAACAGCATGCACCAGAAAACAGCAAGCGCCAGAAAACAGCATGCGTCAGAAACAGCATACGCCAGAAACAGCATGCGCCAGAAAATAGCATGCGCCAGAAAACAACATGTGCCAGAAACAGCATGTGCCAGGAAACAGCATGCGCCAGAAACAGCTTGTGCCTGGAAACAACATGCACCAGAAAACAGCATGCGCCAGAAACAGCATGCGCCAGAAACAGCATGCGCCAGGAAACAGCATGCGCCAGAAAACAGCATGCGCCAAAAAACAGCATACGCCCGAAAACAGCATACGTCGTGACAACATGCACCATAAAACAGCATGCGCCAGCAAACAGCATGGCAATAATGTTTTGCCAGCAAACAGCATACGCCACGAAAAACAGCATGCGCCAGGACAGTATGCGCCAGCAAACATCATGCGCCAGCAAACAGCATGGCAACAACTTTTTGCCAGCAAACAGCATGTGCCAGAAATAGCATGTACTGCTCATCTTCTCCAATCAGCCTCTAAAGGCCATGAAAACCCATGAACCAAAAAGACCATAAATCACTCAAAATAAGTCGACATCAGGACTTCCAATAGTCAAAATTGGGTAGAATCAAATTTCCAACAACATGGAACCATCAAAACTTGAAAAATAACAAAGTTACTAGATCAAAACCTAAAAATTTAAAAAATGTATTAAACTTAGATCTACACGAAATGAGCCATGAGAATAGAAAATGCTAAGTACTAAAGTGTCTAAGAATCTTGAGAGGAACACAATGGAACAACAAAAATGAAAATCCATCAAGAAGTAAGTTGGCACTTGTCTAGCCCTCCTAGGTTGGTGGGGGAGTTATGAGGAAGAAGAAGAAAAATGAGAAGAAGTAATGAAGAGAGAGAAAGAGGATGGACTTTAAATGAAGGAGTGGTGGTAGGTGGGGGGTTTGTTTCGGTTCATGATGAACCAACATAATTAAACCAATCCAAGCCGAACCCAAAGCAAAGCTAAAGCAGAGTACAAAAGCAGAAAGTAAAATACAGAAATAAAATTGCAGGAAATTAATTAACATAAAATTAAAGGAATTTAAATACAGAATAATACATAATAAATATTAAATAAATATGTTCCAGTAGTACATGTATTTAGAATACGTATTCCGAGAACGGGAAGTGATAATATATATATATATATATATTTTTTTTTTATTTTTTTATATATATATATATATATTAAAAATATATATATATATATATATATATATATATATATATATATATATATATATATATATATATATATATATATACACACACACACACACACACACACACCCCCCCTGACTATATATATATATATATATATATATATATATATATATATATATATATATATATTTTTAAACCAAGCGGCCGTGTCAAAGACACCCAGCCACCGCTTGGCCCGGGGGCCGTGGGCGAACCACCAAGCCGCCCCCGTGGGGGCTCGAACTCCGTCCGATGCCCCAAGTGCCGGTGCGCCTAGCCACTTGAGCTACAAGCGCCCGGCATATATATATGTATATATAAAAAATATATATATATATATATACACACACACACACACACACACACACCCCTGACTATTCTTTTATAGAGTATTATACACATCTATCTAATTAGCCATACAAGTCTATTGGTTACGATACCATAATTAATTTCATACCTATTTACTAACCTCAGCACCACCTAATCCAAACGTTCACACAAAATTTGATACAGGCCTTTCCTTGCATAACCTTCAGGCCTCGTTTGGTTACCGGAATTTAAGCTTGGGAAAGGAAAGTGATTCCTTTCCTATGTTTGGGAGCCAAAGGAAAGTTGTTGGAAAGGGAAAATGATTCCCAAGAGGTCGGAAAATAGGGAGGAAAGTGGTTCCTCCAATTTATCTAAGGAATCACTTTTCCTCCAACTTTTCTGCATTTATTACAAAAAGTTTTGACCAAAATATCCATGTTTATAATATTATTTACCATTTTTATCCATAATATCTTTTATACAAAAATATTTCTAAGTAATAATTATTTTTATTAGCACGAGGGTATTTTTGGAAAATTGACTTGATTTTGTTTTCTTTCCTTACAAACACCAAACACTATAATGGAAATTAAAGATATATTCCGGCTATAATCCCGATCTTTCCAAACACCGGAAAGGAAAGTTTATAGGAATTATAATTTCCTAAAGGAAAGAAAATACCAAGGAATCAGTCTCCTTTCCTTTCCATTCCGCGAACCAAACGAGGCCTCATAGTAGTTTCCCAGGCTCTCTTTTCTAAATATTTTATGATACCATTAGTCATACATCTCGATCACTAAGATATCATCAAGTACAAAATTTGTCAGTAATGTAAGTGTCGTATGAACATGTCCTAATGGCCTAATGTACCAATAACGATACATTGCAGAAATGTAACGTCAATATCTAAGTGTCAAATACATGATGGTACAATCGACCATCGGCACCCGAATATGATTCAGACGCGAATACCCAACAACGGTCATAAGGCGGCAAATTACTACATACACAGGATATAGATATAAAAACAATGATAAGGAATATGAAATACATAATGGCAAGGTACACTTGCCAGGTCCCAGATGTTTTAGAGAAGTAGCTGGTCCAACACCCAATTTCGAAGATGCCAAAGAACTTAGAGAATAATTAAAACTAATTATTTTACTAAACTATGATATTGATTCTACTTACATAATATAATGAATGCATGCATTATTTAATAGTATGTTACTATATATATATATATATATATACACACACACACACACACACACACACACACACACACACACACACACACACACACACATCCCTTGACTATTCTTTTATAGAATATTATACACATCTATCTAATTAGCCATACAAGTCTATTGGTTACGATACCATAATTAATTTCACACCTATTTACTAACCTCAGCACCATCTACTCCAAACGTTCACACAAAATTTGATACAGGCCTTTCCTTGTATAACCTCCAAAGTAGTGTCCCAGGCTCTCTTTTCTAAATATCATATGATATCATTAGTCATACATCCAAAAGAATAGGTTGGGGGAGCATAGCAACTAACCCAACCCATTCTATCATCCATTAACATATTTTTTTTTTCAATTCATAGACACTCGAATACACATTGTGGTTTCTTTTCTCTCTTAGTCATGACATCAGGGCTTCCAATCACACTAATAGTTTGTACGAATAATAATTTTGTTTCCAACTACACCACAACAACTATCATTCTTTCATTCTTATCATATAATGTAATCATCATGTGCAAGTAACAAGAAGACCACCCATATATTTCTAATTTTGTAAACATGCTACTGTTAATTCCTATCCACCCTTGCCTCTAATGAAAGGAAAGGAAAAAAAAAGTTATTCTCCTACACAACCACAAGATCAGCTTCTTCACGAATTTTGTCAAACGCATATAAATCATCTATACGTATAGCGAATCCCAACCGTGGTGAAGAAGGTAACACACACTGTTTAGGTCATCTCTCTTCTCTAAGGTTCACGTATGCTACTGTCCACACTTACAGTTTATAACTAACTCAGATTTCAACATTTAGCTAGTTGTTAGTTAAAAAAACTTAAGCTAATGTTTTCTACACAACCATTCCACTAAACTACCAACACCAACTTATGGTAACACGACGTAACATGAATATAACTGTAACCATTAAACTAGTTTAACAAGTTGATCATTGAGAGGTAGCGATGAAAGGAAAAGAAACAGAATGTAAACGGTAGAGAATCGATAGATAGGCATACCAACGAGGGAGCAGACCAAAAGCTCTTCCTGCACAGGCGACGTTGCCACTGCCGTTGGTTCGATCAAAGGGAAGTCTCAAATTTTATAGACTAGCTAGTAGGGTTCCCACCAGAGCTCCGCGGTCGACGAACTGACCATGCGGATCACAGTGAACGGTGATGCTGAAACCCGAGGGTGCCGAGATGACTCCCCACATGAGTCGGGGAGAGGACAATGCTTCGAAAGAGATGTTGTCGGACGTCTACTAACCGTCAGCGCACAATTGGGTGTTCAACAAGCGGAAAGTCGGAGACGCTGGGTGCAGCTTCCCCAAGTAGTGGCCTCGCCTGCCTAGACTAGCTCATCAGTGGCTAGGAATAGAGATAGAAAGGAGTAGGCTCGCCAGTCCCTCGTGCTGCCATTCGACTAAAATCTCAAGAAGAAGATGGCCAAAAAGGAATAGGAAGGGGTAATCAATAGGTGGCAACTAGGTTTAGTTAGGAAAAGAGAAGAAGAATAGGGGGAATTATATAGAAGGCTAGGGTTTTCAAGGGGGCCTGCTCCTCGTTATACTGGCATGCTTTGCTAGCCAGAGACGTCACATAGCGGTCACGGCTGTCAAGAGACAAGGGGATGTATACTACATTCTGTTAGTCTATTAGCAAACAATCGATGGAAAAACTCAGTTGCAATCCCTAAGAAGAGATGCAAAGAATGCAGTTGCAATCCCTAAAAAAGATATGCAAATAATGCAGTTGCAATCCCTAAAAAAGAGATGCAAATAATGCTGATTGCGTAGCCTAAACGATTAAATAAAAATCGAATCGCGTTTGCAATAGCGGTTTCTCGAAGGCAACAAGAGATGATCAACAACAGTTGAGTCTCAGATTCTCGAAGGCAACAGAAAGAGGAAGGAAGAAGAAGAGCGGATCTCGCTGGGGTGTTGAACACCGGCGCTCAAAGCTATACCCGCAGTACGGATAAGCTCCCAGGAACCAGCAAGTTCAGGAGAACTTCTGGAACGCTCGTAAGTCAATATTTGAGACTTGAACGGGCTTCCTGGACTTAACAGACTCCCTCAACTCTCTTCTTGGTGCATCTTTCAAAGGAGGCCAAGGGGCTCTATTTATAGAGTGGAGTTGAGACTTCACCTCTTCTCCTATCCGATGTGGGACTAAAATACCAATACTCAAAAATAGAGTTTGATATTTTAGATCATCCCACAATCAGCATAGAAGTGTGCCAGTCCACGCCTACCCCCCGAACCCTCCCGTGCATGCACGAGACATCTTGGAGTCCGCGTCCGAGTCCGAGTCCGCACAACAAAAATTAACTTGCATCCTTGTTGGATTTAATCCTTTTTCCTTCTAGGAAAATACTTCCACATGGCACAAACTTGTGCCCCACTACACCTCATGTGCACACCTCAACACAAGCAATGCATTATATTGAGATACTCACCATTTGGTGTAGCCGATGTGGGACTATCTTTTCTAGTCCAAAGGCAAAAACACCAACAATCCCCCACATATCTCAATATATGGGTTGAGCGTTCCCCACAGTGATTGTCCATCATGCATTAGGAGAGATGTCGCTACGACTTGAATCTTCCCGCATAGGTTAAATAACAGCATGATACAAGAATGGACTAAGCCTTGAATTCTGCACCATAACTGCAATTCTTCCTACTCACATAGTGACATCAACTGTGCTTCTGGCTGCACATTGAAGGCCTTGTGCCAGCCTGGTTTCAGTGTATAATTTTTGGGCGTCTACAAGTTTACCCTCAAGAGACGGCCTGATATCTCTGTCCATACACTATAGGTGAGTTCTATATAAAGAGTCATTGGCATGAAGCATTGCGCTTCTTTGCGGTGCTACGCCGCTATGACATGGCTGACAAAGCCAAGGCATTACCCCTACCTGGGAACCTCATCATAGTGTCATACTACTGTAGCATGAGGTCTCAAGCCTCTTTGTAGTGCCAAACTACCCAGCATGAAGCCTTGCGCTCCCTTGTGGTGTTACGCCACTATGACATGGCTTGCAAAGCCGAGGCTTTACCCCTACCTGGGTACCTCATCGTGGTGTCATGCCACTGTAACATGAGGACACCGGCCTCTTTGTAGTGCTGCCTACATCTCTTTATTACGATTATGCAACATTAGGCTACCTGCCTATATGCGGTGCTACGCCGCCTGTAACTTGGCTAACAAAGCCGAGGCATTACCCCTACCTGGGAACCTCATGGTGGAGTCACCCCACTGTAGCATAGAGTTGTAACACTCCTTTGTGGTTGTTGCGCCACCATGCTTCCTGTAAAGCATAACAGACCTTCACTCAGTCTGAGAACTCATTAAGGCATTATGCCATCCTTCTCACAGGATCAATTTTCCGTAGAAAATTCATAGTAGACAACAGTGGTTCTGGGTCCGAAACCCTTACATGTTCCGCAGAACAAGTGCCCACTGTTAACTAATATTTTTCCAGTCAATAGTCCTCCCTTGAATCAAAAAATTAGATATCTGGTAGATTTCTCTTTGAACCAATAACATAAAATTTATTGATAGGATTATAATGACACAATATTAGAATGCCTTCAAGCCCATCTTCCTTGCTGTGTCCTCGACCAGCTGACGCTTGAGACCCTTCGTGAACGGATCCGCCAGGTTTTCCTGACTCCGAACATCGATCACTGCAATGACGCCCCTTTTTATGAGATCGTTCACTGCTCTGTGCTTCAACCGCACAGTCCTCTTCTTCCCGTTGAAGAGTTCATTTGATGCCACTGCTGCTGCCGCCTGGTTGTCACAGTATATCGGAATCGTCGGTATCTGAGCCCCAACCATTGGAAGGTCATACATGAGCTCCCGAAGCCACTCTGCTTCATCTGCTGCAGCGTCCAATGCAAAGAATTCAGATTCCATGGAGGAGCGAGATAACATAGTCTGCTTCTTCGACTTCCACGATATAGCAGCTCCACCCATGGCGAACACATATCCACCTGTGGAATATTCGCTCTCCACCTCTGAACACCAGCTAGCATCACTGAAGCCTTCCACTACTGACGGATCTCCACTGTAGTATAGTGCATATGTCTGAGTCTTCTTGAGATATCTCATAACACGCTTCACAGCTTTCCAATGCTTTACGCCTGGATTGCTCGTAAATCGACTCAACATTCCCACTGCAAAGGCTATGTCAGGCCTTGTGGCAGTAGTAGCGTACATCAAACTTCCGATGACGCTAGCGTACTCCAACTGCCTGACGCTCTCCTTCGAATTTGGCTCCAGTTTCAGATCACTCCTGTACGGTGTATCAATAATAGGAAGATCTTGATACCCGTAGCGAGAGAGCATCTTCTCAATGTAATGAGACTGTGACAGCGCTATTCCAGTGCCTGTCCGGATGATCTTGAGCCCCAAGATTACGTCGGCATCCCCCAAGTCCTTCATACTGAACTTGGTCGAGAGGAATTTCTTTGTCTCTGTGACGCAGCTTAAATCCGTACCTAGGATTAGCATGTCGTCCACGTATAGACAAACGATTACTCCTCTTCCGTCAGCAAACTTCGTATAGACATACTTGTCTGTTTCACTGACCCTGTAGCCATTTGACCTTATCACCTTGTCAAACTTCTCATGCCACATTTTGGGAGCTTGCTTCAAACCATACAGAGACTTCATCAACTTGCAGACTTTGTCTTCCAGACCTCTGACGACAAAACCTTCTGGTTGTTGCATGTAGATCTCTTCGGTCAGCTCGCCATTAAGGAATGCCATTTTCACATCCATCTGATGTATCACCAGCTTGTGTATTGCTGCTAAAGCAATTAACAATCTGATAGTTGTCATCCGAGCTACTGGAGCATAAGTGTCAAAGTAGTCGATCCCCTGCTTCTGAGCAAACCCCTTGGCCACTAGCCTGGCCTTGAACTTGTCAATGGTTCCATCTGCTTTCATCTTCTTCTTGAAGATCCATTTGCATCCGATGGGTCTTGCTCCTTCTGGTAGGTCGACCAATACCCATGTGTTATTGGAGGTGATTGAGTCAATCTCGTTGTCAATCGCCTCCTTCCAGAATATAGCATCTCTGGTCTTCATCGCCTCATCATAGGTAAGCGGATCTGCTTCCACATGATAGGTGACGAAGTCATCTCCGAAGTCTTTCGGCCTCCTCGCTCGCTTAGTTGACGGTTCAGCGAGTTCTGGTTCAGCTGGTGTCTCCTCGACAACAACTCCATCTTGGACTACTGGTTCGATAAAGATCTCTGTCTGCTCCGCACCCTCATTATTCTCCGGAATATCCGTGAGAACAATGTTCTTGTGCCTTGCAAACTTTTCTTCAAAATATTCAGCATCGCGAGATTCGATGATATGATTTGACTCGATATCAAGGAATCTCCGAGCATCACTCTTCTCGGCATACCCCAGGAAGATCGCCTTAGTAGTCCTTGTCCCCAGCTTCTGAATCTTTAGATCCGGGAGCTTCACATAAGCCAGGCACCCCCACACTCGAATGACATTCAGGTTGGGTCTGACTTTGAACCAGAGTTCATGAGGAGTTATGTCGGAAGTTGCATACGGCACTCTGTTCAGAATGAAAGTGGCCGTTAATGCAGCTTCTCCCCAATAGCACTTTGGGAGACCCGCAGTCAACAGCATAGAGTTCATCATCTCTGTCAACGTTCTGTTCTTCCTTTCTGCTACTCCGTTGGATTGTGGAGAATACGGAGCCGTCGTCTCGTTGATGATTCCATGTTATTTGCAGAATGATGAGAATTCATGAGACCTATATTCCCCACCTCGATCACTCCTCAGCCTCTTGAGTTGTTGTCCAGTTTGCCGTTCAGCCTCGGCCCTGAACTCCTTGAACTTCTCGAATGCTTCGTCTTTAGATTTGAGTAAATAGACGAAGGCATACTTGGAGAAGTCATCGATGAAAGTAATGAAATACTTCATCCCGGCCTTTGTAGAGAATTGTTTGAAGTCACAGATATCTGAGTGAACCAACTCCAGAAGATCTGTGCTTCGATGGACCCTGTGGACGGGTTTCCTAGTGATCTTCGTCTGAGCACATATCTCACATTTCTCTACCTTACCCCCACACTTGGAGATAAGTCCTAGACTAGACATTTTGTTTATTCGCTTACAATGAACATGTCCTAGTCTATTATGCCACAACTCAAGAGAGTAATTCAAACTAGTGATAGCATTGACATTATTATGCTGGGTTACAACAAGCTGAATTTTGTACATTCCTTCAGTCTGAAAAGCTTTCCCGAAGAAAGTACCCTTCTTGGACATCACCATTTGGCCAGCATTGATGTCCATCCTCAAGCCTGCGTTGCAGAGCAGGCTCCCAGAGATCAGGTTCTTTGCGATTGCAGGAACATGCTTCACACCTTGAAGCGTCAGAATGTTCCCCGATGTAAGCTTCAGCTCCACCGTCCCGATCCCCAGTACTTCAGCTTGTGCCTGGTTCGCCATCATGACTTTCTCGAAAGTAGGCTCATAGGAGACGAACCAGTCCTTGTCTGAATAGACATGACATGTCGCGCCAGTGTCTATCCACCAGTCCAAGTCTGCCCCCATAGTTGCAACCTGTGCTATCATGGCAACCTGATTAGTAACCAAAGAAACCTTGTTAGGCTCACCTTGCTCTTTGGGCTTGGACTTGCATTCACTTTTATAGTGACCCTTCTTGCCACAGTTGAAGCAAGTCACATGGGACTTGGACTTCTGTTGCTTGAATCCTGGACCCTTCACTTTCAGATTCGAGAAGTCCTTCTTCTTGTGGTGAGAAGCCGCCTGCTTCCCTTTGTTCTCTCTGGTGGCTTGAACCAGATTCGCCGTTGCTAGTTGTTTGGACAGGGTGTCCAACTTCTGTTGAGAGCGCATCTCGTCCTCAACATGAATCTCGCTGAGGAGATTATCCAGGCTAATCTCCATCTTCTTCCTATGCATCCTTGCATAGATGTTGCTCCATCCTGGAGGAAGTTTTGCCACGATCCCTCCAACGACAAACATGTCGACGAGGGGCATGCTATCGTCCTCCAGTTTCTGGCGCAGCTTCAGGAACTCTTTCACTTGGGGCAGCATGGTCTTCTCGTCTTCAAAGACCCATTTGTGGTATTTTTCAACCATGAACATCTTCGACCGGGCCTCATCGTCGTCATACAGCTTCCCCACGGACTCCCAGATCTCTTTGGCAGAAGTCCTCTTTGTGTAGGACTCGGCCAGAGAGTCTTCCATGGAATTCAGGATCAGCAGCCTGCATATGTTGTTATCCTTTTTCCACTTCGTCTGCTTGCTCGTAGCAGCGGCCAGAACAGCAGCAGATCCTGTTGCTGGAACGATTCGTTCTTCCTCATCCAACACGTGATCAACATCCACGAGTTGAAGGTTCAGAGTTACCTTTCGCTTCCAGATCTGGAAGTGTTCGCCGTCGAATTTCTCCAACTTGTTAAAGCCGGTATCGACAAGCGAAGCACGAGTGTTTTCCATCGAATCGTATAGCTTTGAGATTGTTAGTCTATTAGCAAACAATCGATGGAAAAACTCAGTTGCAATCCCTAAGAAGAGATGCAAAGAATGCAGTTGCAATCCCTAAAAAAGAGATGCAAATAATACAGTTGCAATCCCTAAAAAAGAGATGCAAATAATGCTGATTGCGTAGCCTAAACGATTAAATAAAAATTGAATCGCGTTTGCAATAGCGGTTTCTCGAAGGCAACAAGAGATGATCAACAACAGTTGAGTCTCAGATTCTCGAAGGCAACAGAAAGAGGAAGGAAGAAGAAGAGCGGATCTCGCTGGGGTGTTGAACACCGGCGCTCAAAGCTATACCTGCAGTACGGATAAGCTCCCAGGAACCAGCAAGTTCAGGAGAACTTCTGGAACGCTCGTAAGTCAATATTTGAGACTTGAACGGGCTTCCTGGACTTAACAGACTCCCTCAACTCCCTTCTTGGTGCATCTTTCAAAGGAGGCCAAGGGGCTCTATTTATAGAGTGGAGTTGAGACTTCACCTCTTCTCCTATCCGATGTGGGACTAAAATACCAATACTCAAAAATAGAGTTTGATATTTTAGATCATCCCACAATCAGCATAGAAGTGTGCCAGTCCACGCCTACCCCCCGAACCCTCCCGTGCATGCACGAGACATCTTGGAGTCCGCGTCCGAGTCCGAGTCCGCACAACAAAAATTAACTTGCATCCTTGTTGGATTTAATCCTTTTTCCTTCTAGGAAAATACTTCCACATGGCACAAACTTGTGCCCCACTACACCTCATATGCACACCTCAACACAAGCAATGCATTATATTGAGATACTCACCATTTGGTGTAGCCGATGTGGGACTATCTTTTCTAGTCCAAAGGCAAAAACACCAACACATTCAAGTCGTCTAGGGTCATACAATACATCTCTGTCTCAATTATTCAAAACAAGGAACAACAATTAATGAACATATAGGTTAAAGTAGTAAAGCATCCCCGACGCTTCATCAAAATGATCATAAGGAACTAGCTTTATAAGCCAGCTAGCCCAGAGTGTCATAAATACATAACCATATTCAGCTACAGTCTGATTTAATTACAATTATGCAAGAAAACTAAATATCCATAATAACCAGCTAAACAGGTGCCGGTGGCTAAACGCTAGAACAAAATTGATGATACTAGAGTGGTGGAGAAGAAATCCACTTGAGTCCTCCGACGGCCATGCTCCTAGTATGCACCATTGACGTCAGGGAAGAAGACTGGATCCTCGGGCTCTGCTACATGATATGGCCAAACAAAACTAGCGGGGTCATCCATGAATAACAAGTACCACAAGGGAGCACATAAGGAAGAGAAAAAAAACCCAAGCATAATAATAAGTCTTGGCTCATAAGTTTTAGGCTTATAACGTATCTTCGAAACCATACGGCACCCTTACAACCAATCAAAAGCAAATGGTGCCAATATCGTACCGAGATAAGATACATCATATAACCATGGTCAAATTAAGGACTTCTGGTCTTAACCTCGGTCCACAACCTGTCATAGGGCGATAGCCCAAGCCAACCAAACAAGGACATGAGTTGGACCACGCACCATGACAGTCTATGTTCCTTGGCTACTAACGGAAGGTACATGTCGCAAAGAAGTCATTTTATGAATGGCCAATCATTCCTACGGCTTTTTATATTTTGCATGGTTATCCCCGTGATGCTGCTTATAGGAATCCTCAGATCGTATCATTTCCAACAGGGCTAGCCAATCCAATTCTGTAATGCGTAGCATATTGATTATGCACCGGTCCCTCAAAAGGATATCATGCGGAACATATAACTCATAGCATGTAGGAGTCAAATAATGTCATCCACTATAGGAAATTAATAATATCTGTGGCGGCCAACCCGACACGCCAGGATGGGACATGGGGTGGCTAGTATAACACGATCTCAAGATTCTTTCCCTTCCAATGCATCTACTAGATTGAGTTGCTTAGTTAAACCATATGTTGGTCTTGGGCTCACATGTCGTGGTCACATGATCATCCCCTTAGATATCGTACATAGTACGGGTACCCTAAGCATGAATCCATACTGGCTCATAGAGTCCCACATGTAGATCCATCCTTAGTATAATGCATCACTCAACAAACAACACCACGTAATTGTCAGTGACGTTTATCATATATGTGCTGGAGACATTGAATGTACTGACATATAACGTGTAGAATCGCTTAGCATGTAGGGTAGCACCTCAATGCACACATGGATTGTACCTCAGTACACACATAGGATATACCAACACAAGCACATGCAGACAAGTCAGGGACAAATTCAAGTCACACAGTCCTACGATAGCTACTAGACAAATAGGTCACTTAGGCATATAGGCACATGGGTCAAAAATGAGGGACGCTCGAGTACGTGAGGCGTGCAAGCACATAGCGCGAACGGTGCACAACGTGCAGTGGCGCACAAACACAGCACAATGCTCAATGGCGCACAATACAAGAAAGACGGGCAGTGGTACACTGTATGCGAATGGCGCACTGTGCACGAATGGTGTACAGTGGCGCGAATGGTGCACAGTGGCACGAATGGGTGGTCCGACAGCGCGAAGCACGCACGCGGAGGGTCATCGTCCCTACCAGCAGCAAGCTTTTGGCCATGGAGTTTTAGAAACTTCCAATGTCCATAACTCGGGCTATAGGACTCAGAATCGGGCGAAATAAATGTCGAAACTGAATAAAATTGAATTCTCTACAACATGGAATAATTAGTTTTTGAAAAAAAACAAGTTTGATAGATCAAGACCATGGAAACCTATAAAACCCTAGTGTAACTCCTTTTTCCGAATTTTAATTTTTATTATTATTTTATTGACTTTATTTCTAGTTGGGAAAAATATGTTCTTATCATAATTTTTATATATCTATGAAACTATTTTCGTATGATTTTTTATAAATGATATATTTAGACCTATTAATTACCTTTAAGATTTGAAAATATGTTTTCAAATACTATTTAATGTTGAGTATTATTTCAAAGAACAATTTTAAAGTATTATTATTTTCAAAGTATTAAATATAGATTTGGTTAAATATATTATAAATGTTATGAAATAATATATATTATATAGATTGATTTTGATTTAAGCTAGAATTTACTTTGATTCAATATTTATCTGCTTGAATTTACAAGATCTATTTTAAATAGTATTTGATAAATATGGATATATTTACAACAACTACTGGGATCGAGATTTGGCTTACCTAGTTTGATTTGAAATTATAAACACTATCTTAAATATTATTTAATAAGATTAAAATAATAATTTTAAGTACTGTTTGTTGTTAATAAAAATATTTAAATTGATTAGAAAATTTGGTTAGTACTTTATGGTTTTCAAATTATTGATTTCAAAAATTGTTTTGGAAAAGCATAGATAATTTTAATAATAAAAAGATTTGTTAAAAAGTATTTTGAATAGAATTTATAAAAAATATTTTTATTTGTGATGTAGCAAATATTATCTTCATGTAGTAATTAATGAATTGATAATTACTTTGTATGTTTAAATCATTTTGATAAATATTAATTGATTTATGTGACGATAATTAAATTTGTATGTTTTAAATTATTAAATATGCGATTTATATATAAGTTGTTTTTAAATTATTTGAGACTTAAATATTTATTTAATTTTATGGTTATGATACACGTCCTACAAGTAATTTGGTAATATTAGCATTAAATTAATTTCTTATTATACGCAATTGTTGGGTTAGTTTCATGTCTAAAACTATGATTGAATGTTGTCCTAATTTATTGCAATATCGCTTTAAGTAGGAATTGTATATATAAAAATGTGCAAATCTTTCTGATCAATATTTTGATATTCAATTTTATAAATTCATTTAAAGTCTATTTAAAATATTAGATAGTATTTTAGAATAATACCATTTAATCCTTTTCTGCATTAAGATTTGATCAATCTTCTATTAGTTAGCTTTAAATATATGGGAAGACCTATACGTGCTTATCTAAGCTAGCTAACGTGGTAACCCTATTCATATACGTATATACATCCCTCCCCTGAAACCATGAACTCCTCTCCGCATCCATCACCATACGACACCACAAGTCGCCGTCCTCATCCCTGCCTCGACCGGCCAACCCGCCGTGCCAGCCGTCCCCGACTCCATCCACAGCAAACACCATAACCACATTCTTCGTGTCCTGGTGTCCGTGTGTCCAACACAGAGAATTACATAATCAATCGTGTCCGGACCCGTATGTCCGTCTCATCTTTTCCTTCATCCAGTTAGTTACACCAAATCTTGTGTCCAACAGCCAGGCACATCGACAACGCTCACAAACAAAAACCAAAAGAAATCAAACCTCACCGTCGCGCCACGGCGAGCACCCTGGTGAGCGCCGACGTCGACCAGATTGGCCGTCCACCGTTGCAGGCATCCCCAGACCGTGCCTCTGCAGTCGGCCTTGCCCCATCGGCCTGCCATAGATTCGTCACTCCGTGGCGCCATCAGAACGGAGCAGCACTACTAGCCACGCTCTCTTCGATAACCACCCAGAAGTCGGGATCTGACATCGACCTCGTACGCGCAGGCGTAGCCACCGCCGGATCCCGACCTTCGATCTAAACCACCACCTCCGAGCCAAAGGGCCGACCGTCATGCCAGACCCGCGTGGGCCCAGCAGCTCGACCTCGCTCGCGCCTCCCCGAGTCAGAGTGCCGTCACGACCGCTCCGATTTTGGGCCGACGCTGTGACTTCCTCCTTCCGTCCGACCCCATCGATCAGCTGTCCACCGCTTCTTCCCGTCTTCCGCCAGATCCCGTCGGACCACTGCCCCAACAGCGCCGATCATCTGTGCTGACCGTCGTATCCTGACGACCCATGATCGGATCTTTTCGCGGTGAGCTCCTCCATGACTTTTACACTCGTCTCCAACGTAGCGGTCGGCCGACGTCGAGCCGATGCATCTCACCACAGCGACACCGTACCTCTAGCCGCGGATCTCCCATCGTGTATTAGTCGAGCTTGCATGATAGCCTAGGTTTTTGGACCATCGATGGCGGGCCAATCCTCTCCTCTGTGCCGTGGTCGACACCTGGAAGGTTGAGCTTCGCCACCGCCAGTCCCCGACCATGAGTTCGCGTTGTCCGACGATCTCAACCGACTCGTGGACCACCGAGCCATCGTCGGAATTGCTCTGTCCAGCGCGACAAGCCACCCAGTTCTGTCCTTTCCTTTGGGCGGTGCCCCAAGCCGCCGTCGCGATGTCGTCGAGCGTCGCATGCACTCGACCGAGCTGTGCGCCTCTCTTCCGGCGACCAACTCTCCAGAGCAGCGTTTCTCACACGCCGAGCAATCTCTGGTGAGCTCTTCGAACTCACTTGAAACCCTCTATCACCCTCTCTTGCTCTTTCTCCCTCTTCTCTACAACAAAGAAGACACCAGTATGAGTGTTAATTTGTTTTCTTCTTCTTGGTTTTGTGAGCTTGGGCTTTATATTGTTTTAATTTTGTTAGGTTTGTTTTGGGCCTCCAGTTTATAGGAGTAATAGTTAATTTTAAGTTTTATTGAGAACAATTAGTATAGTATTTACTGTTAGTAATATACAAGTACAATTAAGTTATATGTATTATCAGAATTATTCTTATTATTATTATGACAAAGAAGAGAAGTGAAATTGGGCTTGGGCCTGAGGGTTTTAATATAGAGAATATTTTTGATGGGCTTTTAGAGACTTATATAGTTTGGGCCTTGTGTTTGAATATTAATTTTGGTCAATGGGCCCTGGTATTAGGCTTAAACAATTTTGTATTATATAGTAGTAAAATTTTGGATTTATATATATGGGTATTGGAATTATTTAAGTTGGGTTTAAAGGTATATGTATATTTTATTTAAGCAAGTTTCTACAAGGATTTATAATATCGTATTTTGGATTAAAGAGGAATTTGAAAGTATATATAAATATGCATGTAGTATATGGGTTTTGATATATATATATATATATATATATATATATATATATATATATATATATATATATATATATATATATATATATATATATATATATCATAAATAATTGCTTTTGAGCTTTTAGAATGGGTATAAATATTTTCTAAATAAACTTTCTACGATATATGCTGTTGACTAAATAAATATGTATAGCTTTCAAACCATATAGTAATTTCCAAAATAGTATAAATATTTATTTACGTAAATTATTTCGATTATAAGTCTTTGGCCATGACTAATCGTGTTTCCCATTTTCTTATGATTTTGAACTCCTACATATCCATCCTAGCTAACCGGACCATTCTGGACCTAACGAGATTATCGGTTTCACCAGCACAGGAACTCAGACAAGTACACTTTCTGATTGCTTTTCGATTCATAGTAGTCTATACATTTCATGTTTATATACATGTCTTGCTGCTTGTTGACACGCTCGTCACACAGAGTAGTCGGAAGGAGAAATATCTTAGTAGACATGTGGACTACCCAGAACTATCCCCATAATGTCTATTCGTGAATAATAGCAGCTGCACACGATACGTGCTGGGTGCCGAATTTATCCCCTAGCTGTTCACATATCGAAACGGATATTTCACATCACATTGGTAGTTGTATTTTATTTGTTTTCCTTGTCTTCTTCCCCACCTGTCATGTCATTAGTTACTTTCTAGTTTTCATATCTCATATGTTATTTTCATGTCTTATTAATTTTATTATTTTTTCGCATTGCCGTCGGTTTGTGTGCTTGTTCCATTCCTGACTGGAAACCAACATTTTTCAGGTTAGCCGTGGCTTCACTTAGCGTGGGAGATACGGGTGTAGTTGCAGGCCAAGACCTAGAAACTAGTTAGATAACTTAAACTGTTGTAAAGGATGGTAAGACTTTGTATTTCTTTTCAAATGTAAATCTCATAACTGTTGTAATAAATCTTAGAAATGTGAATGAGCAATAAATGTATTATTTTGTGATTTTGAGCATCATGATCGTGATAGCGTTCTACCGCCGACTCAGCGGCGTAGGCTGGCTTGGACACGTCTCGTATCCGAAAAGCAGGTGCGGGTCGTGACAAGTTTTTGTGGTGGCCCATGCAGGTCTATTTTTATAAAATTGTGCGAACTCGTGGTAGTACCATATTAGTCGTACTACTACGAGCCCGCGACTAGGAAATGCTCATTCACAAATAGGAGTAAATCAATTTTAAGAGAATGGTTAGGACTAGGAGTCCATAGTTTAATCTGACAGTTAGGTAGTTAAGGTTGCTTCGCAGGCCTCATTGAATTCTAAATATTGTTAGATGATTTTCAGAGAAGGATACACTATTGTATTCTGAATCGATAGTGTTTCTGAAGTAGGTAGATTCGTAACCCTCTTTCCGAAAGTTTGGAAAATATTCTTTACCTATTTGTTTGAATTAAATGTGATTTTTAGAATTTTATAAATATTTATTATAAAGAGCCTTAGTCACGGTTAAGTTTTGGGCGCAAGATGACCAAGAATTTTGGCACTGAGAGTGCAGTCGAGTGCCTTGACTAGTATTCTAGCCATGGTAGAGAAGGCCGAGTCATAGGTGTGCACTAATTAGGAAAACCAGGCCAAGTTGTGACTTGACCAAAAATATGTATATTTATTTATTTATTTATTACTAGTATTATCGGCTTTTAGAAATTTTGACTGTTCCAAACTAGCCCAAACCCAACCCAAGCCCTGGTAGTCATGTAATGAGACCAATGACGTCCATGAAGATATATAGATGTGTATATATATTGCTAGTCCATTTTTGTCTCGTGAATAATTTCTGTAAACTTTATTTCAAATATAATATATGTATTATTGCTATTTAAATTTATATTTTACTTGGAAATAGTATATCTTCTCTTAGATTGACTTTTAGGATTTTGCGAATTTATTTAGGATATACATATATACTTGTGTATAATGTATATTCATAGCAGGTATACGTAGTGCTTTATATATTTTTTTCCTCAATCTTGAATGTTAGAGAAACAAAAATTAAAGTTTGTATATCTCCTATCTTCGATTACCCCCTTCCTAATCAATCGTCTGATTTTAGAACAGATACTTTCAATTCAAGGACAGATATGTACACTTACCTATCATGATCAATTTATTCGAATTTCTAGTTTCCTCCATCATAGTCAATTTGTTTAAAAAATTTTAGAAGCCCCTTTGAAATTTTATGGACATAGTTGAAAGAATGATCGGTGACTTACAATGGCAAAGACAGAAGCGCACTGTCGTTATTTACTTGACTTATGGAGACCGTGGGTTCACAGCAGCCAGCAGCGCATTGGTGAGGCATGATCCCTAAGTTGAAGTAATTTCAAGTAAACGTAGGTTATCATATATTATCAAAACTATGTCTTATTTGTCCTATTTAATCTTTGAATTATTATGCCAACATTGGAGAGAGTTAATAGAATATTCGATACTGTATCCTATTTAGAGTCATGAAACCAAGAGTTTACTGCAGCCAGATGTACACTGGCAAGGCATGAATTTTCGGTAAATGATTTCAAGTGTGCTACGATTTTCGAATACCATAGAGGCTACGTTCTTTATTGGCATGTGACTACTAAGTTTTCAAATCGATTTGTGCCTTATTCCTAGTTACAAGCTTTTCAATAAACTGGTTGTTCTTTTTCTCCATATTTTCCTATTTTCGAATCGTTATATTTTAAACCTAATTTGATTTCCTTCCACTAGATTCATAATCACACCTAGATTACGATTCTATGATCATGACTATTTTGATCATGTTAATGCTCGTGCCAATTTTCTCAGAAGTCACTACAAGAATACATGGCTTTCTCGACGTCTTTATTTTCGACGTTTAAGATAAAGTTGGCTTAGGTATGATACACCGATATTTTGCAATAAATGTTGAAAAATATCGACATTTTCTCTTAAATGTCAAAAATTACCGACGTTTTTTTTCCCGACGTTTATGCTAAAGTCGGTATAAACATGATATAACGACATTCGACAATAAACGTTGAAAATACCAATATTTTATTTTCGACGTTTATGGTATAGTTGGCTTAGACATAATATACCTATGTTCTATAATAAACGTTGAAAAATGCTAACATTTGTGGTTAAAAGAAAGCTTTACCGATTTTTGGTCGAAAACGTCGAATATGTACTAATTTTTATAAATGATGGTCTATTTATGACTTAAAAAGGACAAAATGGAAAATTACTATTTTTTCCTTCTATTATTTTTTTCTCTCGAGACTATTCATTCTTTCCCCATATTTTTTTTCTTTCAACAGCCAACCCTCATATATTCCATCTCTAGGAATACCTATCCCTAACACTAGCCCTCTTCTTCTTCTCTTCCCTGAAGAAGGAAGGGCTCGAACCTGAGCTCCATCGCAACCTCAAATACCACCCCCATCCTTTCAACCTTTGCATTGCTCCCAAACCTGTCCACCCCATAAAAAATTCGTCCTCCGCCTCTAGCCTGTTCATTCTAGCTCGCATCCGTCGTGGATGTCCCTCCAGGAAATAACCTACCAGCATTTCCTTGCTCACCTTCGAGCCCAGGTGATGAGAGGAGAACCCCGACGGAGCTGCCACTCGTTGAGAGCCTCCATGACCTCGTAAATTGCTCCCCTCCTCTCCATTGACCAACTCCTCCAGCGGCCTCGACATCGACCTCCTTACCCTTCAATAGGCTCCTTCTCGTGTTTAGTACCATCAATCGCTAGTACCCGTTGACCCCGCCATCGCCAACCCCTTTCGCTCCGTCTACGGCAGGGCCATTGTTGGCAGTGGCCTCGACATCCATTGGCGGGACGTTTCTCTTTCCTTCTGTCAACATCGAGTACCTCCATCCCATGTTTTCGGTTGCAACCATCTCTTTCTTTTCAATTTTGGAAGGATCGGTTGGTTGGCGACACCATTGTCATCATCTTCGGTGGCGACCTCATTGTTTAGTAACTCCTTGCCTTATCCTAGCAGTGTCGGTCTGCCTCGACCAACTTGCGACCTAGCACATCAGCCCCTGTTATGGCTTGCAGAAATAGGGGTATTCCGGCCCTGTTCTTGAGTGCAGAAATAGAGATACCAGCAGAAGCTGCTCGATGAAATGTCCTTTAAGGTGGGTTCTATGCACTACTTACAATAATTTTGATTCTGTTGTACACTTGATTTGAAGGCTAACTAAACCTGAACAGCAATGTCATGTATGCTCATCTAGTGTAGCAAATGGCCGAACTTATGCACTTACATGTATGATATGAGTATAGCTACTGTTAAAATAGAAAAATAAAATTCGTACTATAGGTTGTACTAAAGTAAGATTCTAAACTTTTGCACCGTCATCACTTCCTCTACTTACAAGAAGATCATTTTGCTAAGTTTGAACTGCACATTCCCAAAGAATTCCTAACCCATGTAGTTATGGTCTTCTTGTACTTCATACTTTCCCAAGAATATCATGTTGCTAGGTAAATGTACATTATCTTGTACTTAGATGTTGTGCCTTCCTTATCGATGCATATGATGCATTACAGATAGCAGGATAGTGGCAATCAATGTTTTCTTGAAGGCAGCAGGATATTTTGTAAAACCCCTAAATTTTTACTAATTTTTTTATTTATTAAATTTGGTACTGATTTAAAACTTTTGTATTGTACGTCGCGTAGTCGTATTGTACGTCGCGCACAAAATTTTATTTTTTGAAATTGCTCGACGAGTGCGAATATGTACGAGCGTACATATTTTAGAAAAACATTTGTTCTATATTTTTTATAGTTTCAAATAATAGATATAATAATTAGTTTTGCTATCATTTCTAAGATTGTTATTTTACGTCATTTCTAAAAGTTATTAATAATAAATAATATTTTTTATTATGTAAAGAATATTTGTGCATACATATATTTCGTAATTATTTAATAGTTATTTATAAATAAATAATGTAATTTTCAAAATTATTATTATAGTATGTTTGGAAAACATATTTTTAAATTATTGTGGCAATTTAAATCTTAATTTGAATTTATGGATTTATTCAAATAGTTAAATATTTGAAATTTGATTTATCCCATTTGATTTTAAACTAAAAATTTAATTAGATTTAAATTGGATTTTGATTTGGATTGGATTTATTGAATTAATTTAAATTAATAGATTGAATTATCTAAATTGGGTTTAAATATTCCTAATCCTTATCCAACTGAGAATTCCCACATCCTATAAATAGGCAGGTACTCCTCCATAAATTCCTCACATTTCTCCAAAATTATTTATACACAACATCGTGCATCGTGTCTGTGTCCATATTTCTTTTTTCTACTATTTTTATTTTTACAATTACATTATTTTCTCTCGTGTCCGACACTCTAGACACCAAATTCCTAGCCTAATTCTTATGCCGGACACAACTCCGACACAAATTCTAAATCCACAGACCCTAATCCTAATTTTTTGTCGATGTTCCCTCGAACTCCGACAAGGCTTCCATCCCCGCCTCCTGACCGATCCTCCCATAGCCTTGCCATCATCACCTCTGACCTCACCCCCACCATCACCGTCACCACCACTACCGAAGCCCTCACCAATCCATCGTCGCCGACGACTTCGCCATTACTGCAACCACCGACTCGCCAAAGCGAGACTCCTTCCTGGCGAGCAACCACCGACTCTGGCCAAACGCAGCCGGCAAACTAGACTCCCTTATTCACTACAATACATCGGTCCGGCCAACATCGGACAACCCTTTCCCTGCCACGACCAACTTTGGTTAAGCCCACCCGTCGACCAATGCCATTGGAACTACACCCGCCATATACCCTTCATCATCCCCGTCGCCATCTCTCGACCACCACCCCGTTGTCATCGCCCTCCATCGCCAGGGCCATCGCCACCACCATCAAAGACCAAATCCGAACCATCACCCACAACAAAAGGAGTAGTAAAAACCAAAACAAGCCACCACCACTTACCTCATCCGCCGCCCAGCGTCGCGGTAGCGTTGAGACGACCACGCGAAATCGCCTGGAAAACCATCGGAGCACCCGTACCATCGGAGGACCTCCGAGCCATAGCTCCTCACCGTAGCTGTCGAAACCTGAGACCTGGCAAGCCTAGTGCCTGCCATCCTGTGCGACAGCACCGGCGTTGGACCGGCGAGCCGGCGATCCCAGCCCCTAGACTGACGACCGATGTGCCACCATGTGGCCGCCCCTCCGCCAGACCGGCCGGAGCTTCCTCCTCTGCCCGTGGATCCATCAGCCCTTCTCCGACTGTCCCACCGACGGCCGTGCCGTCCCCCTTCGACGTCGCCCCATCAGCACTCCGCAGCGCGTCCTTCTCCTCCACCCACCGCTCCTTTCCTCCCTGCCGCTTGCGCGCGCAACCCGCACCGCCGGAAGCCCACTCCCGAGCCTCGTCCTCCTCCGCGTCGAGCATCCGCCGCCTCCATGGTCGGATCCCCGCCGGATCGCCGTGCCAATCCGCCGTCGTTCCCAGCCCTCTCTCTCGATCTGCCCTTCTCTCTCTCTCCTAATAATGAGAGCAACAACTTTTTATTTTGAGTTGATTGATTTTTTTGTTTTATTATTTTGTTAAGTTTGTTTTCTTTTTTTCCCTTTTTTTTGCATTATTATTATTATTATTATTATTATTATTATTATTATTATTATTATTATTATTATCATTATCAGTTCTAAAATCTAGGGTTACAAATTTTGCAAAACTGTATAATAATTTGTGTATAGACTATTTATATTATTAGTATGTATATGGTTGTAAATAATTTCATTAGTATTATTGTAGAAGGTTGCTGTGTTTTCATTTCACTACTTCAACTATTATTATTATTATACTTTAGTAACTAAGATTACGTTATTATTAGTTACTATAAATAACTAATTTTTGCGTAATTGGGTATAATAATTTTTTCAAATTATTTTGTAAAAATATAGGTATATGGTTATATAAATATTATATTTTGTTTGGCTTATATTTCAAAATATGGTTTTAAAATTTTAAATAAAATTGCTAGATTATTAATGTTCAATTAGAAATATTTTGACCCGTGGAAATATAGTTTTCAAATTATAAAACAACTTTTCTAATATTTTCAAAAGATTTGTCTAAATTATTTTACCAATAAAAATATAGTTTTCTGCCTATAATTTCATTTTGACAAATTTTGGGTTTAGCCTAAAAACGATTTCTATTTTTCAAGTATGCATTTATCTAAAATTATTTTTTTCACTATAAAATATAGCTTCAAGCATTAGAACTATATTTTTTCTAAAATAGTATATATATTACTTTCACAAACCCTTTGACTATCGACTCTTGACCATACCAATCCCATTATTCATATTCTCTCGCCAATTTTAGATTACCTTATGTCCACCCTAACTAATTTGACCCTTCCGGACGCAATGGAACTGTCCGTGCCACCATCAGAGGTCACTTTGCATAGTTGTTGCACCAAAGTCAAAGTTTGTGCCACATTGATTATCGCAGCACACCAGGCGCTCTACCAGGCAAGACACCTTGCCATTTGCTGTTTATTTATTTTAGCTCATATTTCATGCATTATTTATTTTCTTTATACAAAATAAACTATGATACATGGCATAACCTGTTAGAACTTACTGTTCATTTATATTCCTGCTATGTATTATTTTTCTTACACATTAAACCTAGATGTAAGGGACCACCTTGTGTGTTACATTCATTGGCCTTGACACGTAGTACCACGAAGTTGTGTGTCGCATGTAGAATACGGACGTACATGATTTGCTGGCCACCAGTACGTACAAGCCGTGCGATAGGAATAACCGCTAATAGAGATTGCATGCTAGTTTGACTTAGCGGTTATAGTGGTTTTGTGTTGTGGATACAACACAGTAGACATTAGGCGGAAAGGACAATTCCTTAGCGTATGGGCTTCGATGTACTTTTTCTTGTGACCCGGATTCTCCGCTGGAGATACGGGGCTGATGACCCATGATTACTGACGGCCACTGACATTTTGTGGAACGTTATGCTCTTATTGATTGGGCCTCTAGTACCCCAAGGGGGGACCATGTCGATCCTATTTAGCCAGGGCCCATGCGTAGGAAGGATTGTTCTTAACTACATTTCACTTAGATCGGTTAGGCACCTTTATCCTTTAGATGCGAGTACTTTTGGTTTGGGTACTTGTATCTAACCGTGGCTTGGAACAATAACTTATCACAGATTAGTTGGTCACATCTTGTCCTTATTTGGTTGTAGGTGTGACTTACTACTTCGATGAGAAGGTATTGAACCTTGTTGGGGTCCGGATACCATATTGGATTCATAGCATAGAAAGATACGTCACCGTGAATTAGTTTACCATCTCCTGTCCTTGTTTGGTTGGGAGGATGGTACGTTCGTTCAATAAGTGCGTATTGGACCATGTTATAATTCAATTGACTTATTTATTTGAGCAATATTTATTCAGTTTATATGGCATGATATTATGTGTCTTGTTACGTCCCTCTGAGGACCTGGTTATCTCTCCAGGTGTGTACTATTGTCTTTCACAGGTGTTCTAGCTCTAGCCGCGATCATCACTATTTCTTCGAGGATGATTGCACTTGGATCGTCTTCGCTTCGCTCGCCACTCATTTCATTTTCCATGTATTTTTTCTTATTTTGTTGGTAGTGGATTTGTCTCCGCCCAACATATTGTATCAAGACAAATTCATTCTCATTATATGATATCTTTTATTTATTTATTCTGTGTGGATGAGATTAGTTATGGTTCTACTACATTTTACAGCTTATGTATTTATACGAGGATTCTATATATTGGTGTGTACTTCGTATGAATACAGCTGGCATGTCTATGTTCCTAGTCTTACGTATTTTGGGACTGGGGCGTTATATATTTAGATTATACAACTTTGAACATGCTTCCACAGAAATGTTTGCCATTGATTATCAAAGAACAGAACAGTTTTATGGGAGGACTGAACTTTAATTCATAATACAAACTCGCTCGTACAAAGAAAGCCTAGGGATGAAAACTTAGGTACAACAATCTAAGTACAATTGTTTAGTTTTTCTAGGGGGTGACGGTAGAGGCTCGGGAGAGTGCTATCAACTCTGCCTTACTCCTTGGACGATCGGACGTAGCCTTGGCTCTGGTAAAGAAATACTTTCGGGATGTGTGGAAAGATTCTTCTATGCACCGTCGCTCTCTCTGTGCCTCTTTGCAAGGGAATGGCACCTTGCTATTTATAGGAGTGGGGTGTGATAAGTAGGGTTTGCAATGATTACTCCTTGAAAAGTAGGCGGATAGAGATTGGTTAAGATTTGCCTTGATCTTGTTTTTTTTATGTTGATTGTAACAAATCTGCATCATTTGTTGGAAATTGATTTAGGTAATTACGATCATTACAATAAATCTGGTTGTTGTGATTTATTGATAGCAACGAATCTAAGTGGATAAGTCTTGGTTGATCTTTTGCCACGTGTCTAACCGTCATTATGCTGCAAGCCGTATGAACGCGGGGGAATAAGTCTTAACTGATCTTCTGCCACGTGTCCCAACTGTGAGCCGCATAGACATCGTGTCTTGATAGAGCCGCATGCGTGTGGTCTGGTAATTGAGCCGCATAAGGGTGACCCCCCGCAATCTGAGTCGCATGAGGGTGGCAGCCGCATGGGTGTGGCCTCCAAAATCTGAGCCACATGAGGGTGGCCCCCATGATCCAAGCCGTATGGGAGTAACAACCACATGGGAGTGGCCTCCAACTGAACCGCATAAGAGTGGCCACGTGTCAGAGCCCCATGGGTGTGGCCTCCCAAAATCTGAGTCGCATGAGGGTGGCCCCCATGATCCGAGCCGCATGGGAGTAGCAGCCGCATAGGGGTGGCCTCCAACCGAACCGCATCAGGGTGGCCACGTGTCAGAGCCGCATAGAAGACCTTGAAGCGATCCACATAAAGAGCTCTGGAATTTGGTGGATCGTGCCAGCTATAATGATTTTTCTCGTCTCTCTAGGAGCACGTCATTATGTCAGAGCTGTCAAGCCTTTATGTCAGAGCTGTCATTCCTTTGTGTCAGAGCTGTCGTCAGAGCATTTAATGAGCCAGCTGCTCTGGCCAGCTGTAGAAGCCTACTTTTGAATCGCATAGGGCCGCGTGGCTTTTCCCGAGCCGCATGGAGATGTTGGATACTTTTGAGCCGCATGAAGCTCTAAAGGACTTTTGAGCCGCATGGACTTTTCTGTTCTTTTCTATGCTTCTACAAGACCCCCTTCAAAGTTTTCAATTTATAAAAATTGAAATACTTTGAATAAGAAGCATGTCCACGTAATCTCTTCATGCCGTATGGACTGACCTGGCCGTATAGACGTCCTAGCCGCATAGACTGCTCTAGCCGTATGGAGTTCTCTAGCCGCATGGACCGCTCTGGCCGCATACTGTCCTTTCTGTCACGTAGACGTCTCATTAATTGCTCTTGATTCGTTTTGATTTAAAGCCATCTTTTGAAAGGGATCCCAAGAGTCAGTTTATTAAATATTTGGATTTTTGCCTTGATGAATCTCCTGCATGAGAGGGGATGAAATCCCAAGAGTCAGTTTTGTCTGCAGCACATAATCCGAAGCATTCATCGGTCCATGTGCCCCTCTGTCCGCCTATAAATAAGAGTAATTTTTAGAGAAAAACTCTTTACCCTCTTTTCCAGTTCAAGCTTTTCTTGCCCTAACTGCCGTCTTCTTCTTCTTCTTCGATCATCGATGGCCCCCAAGACTTCCAAGGCTGCGGGGAAGGGTAAGGGAGTGGCTTCCATGTCAACTGCGGCGCCTGAAGTTCATTCCGACGTTCACCCCGCCATTGCTGGTAAGGATTTTAGGAGAAATTGTATGAACTCAGAACCTAACCATCATGGCTATGTCGTATATTTTATGCGCGGACCTTCTTCTTCTTCATTGAACTGTTCAAGTTGTATATGCCGCATGTACATCCCATGTCCGAGCTGCATAGAGGTATACCCCATGTCTGAGACGCATGAGAGTCGTCTAGTGGCCGCATAAGCACTTTGTAAACAGAACCGCATAAGGACCCGTCGAACAGAACCGCATAAGTCCCTCTGAACTGAGCCGCATGAAGCCCCATCAAACAGGACCACATAAGCCCCCCTTTGAACTGTGCCGCATAAGGCCCCGCTAAGTAGAACCGCATAAGCTCATCTGGACTGGGCCGCAAAAGGCCCCGCTAAGCAGAACCGTATTAGCTCATCTGAACTGGGCCGCATGAGGCTGCGCTAAGCCGAGCTGCATAAGCTCATCTGAACTGTGCCGCATGAGGCCGCGCTGAACCGAGCCGCATAAGCTCATTTTGAACTGGGCCGTATAAGGCCCCGCCAATATAGAGCCGTATAAGCCCCGAAACACTAAGTTGGTTTCACCTGGCCATCTTCTAACTTTGTCTCTTTTATCCTTTTTTCAGTGAATCTGCCAGTCAATCCAACGGGAGAACTCCTGGTGGGTTTGGCCCAATCTGCTGTGGGTGTACGATTCGACCACTTAGTCCAATATGTGGCGAACCAGTTTCCTACAAACGAGCCTATGGAGAGGCTGAATGCTATTAGGAACCAGCCCTTCTACTTTCTCTGTGCCATGATGAACTCGGGGTAGTTGGAGAAGAAATACCTTAAGCCGGCGTTCCTCTTTGGGTATGCCTTGACTGTGAAGAACCCCCGAGTGCTGGATATATCCGAGAGTTGGAGCTTTACTCTTGACGGAATGGCGATCCATATCCCTCAGATGGAGCATCATTTTCCTCTGTCATGGTTCAACATGTTACCGATAGACAGAAAGATGGTGGACTCCTTGACCCCAAGCAAGTCTGGGATGATTGTGGGTAACATGCATTATAACAGGAATTTAGGGTCAGCGTATGCGGGTAGGGAATCGGTCAGTCGGTACGTGATAGGACTGGCCTCGGGTACCTTCATAAATGTACCGGGTCCCAATTTCAAGTTCTCTCAAGCTGATACCTTCTTGAACCAGCTTGCTCGGAAGGGGTCCTATTCCGTCGGCCGGTTGGCGATACTGAACTGGATAAATCCCATCCCTACGTGGGCCAACTTGACCACGTGGATTCTGCAGAAGTATGAGACTCCCCTGCGTGAGATCGGCCTCTACCATGCCATTCGGGGCACCTGTCATGGTCTGCCCATAAATAAGCCGCTGTTCATGGCTCTCCTGGAGATGTACAACCGGTGGACGGGAACCTTCTTCACGCCTGGAGGGGAGCTGGGACTCGCTCTCCACGAGATGTATACTATTTCCAAGCTGCCCTGGGGGGAAGAAGTCTTTGAAGTGTACACCCCTACGAACAAAGAGTTCGGGGATTTGGATCGGCAGTTCCCGGGCTTTGTTGCCGTATACCGGGAATTGTTATGTCACCACAGTACTTGTCACCAGACGTCCATCAAGAAGGATGGTAGCTCGGAAGGGAGCATTCCTCACACCACGTCCTGGGTCTCATACCTTTTTACACTAGGCGTCTCATGCAGGTTTTCTTCCCGAGATTCTCAAACCCAGGAGGAGGTACAAAAACTGGCGTCGATTGCCAAGAGATCGAGGGCCACGGGCGACACATTTGGGAGTCAAACTGACTCCTTTAGTTATTTTTATCATGGTACTCAGCGGCTGTCAGAGAAGGTACTCCTGGCAGGATTCCTGATGGTGTGGCTACGGAACTGCGTGGTCTCAGGAGGGACGGGTTCCATTGAGAGGATCAGCCGCCACTTTATCCTCCCTGCCGTAAAGCTGGTCTTTGGGGCCAGACTGGCCCTTCTTTCGGCCATGGTGTGCAGCATACACCATGGCCTTCGTGCCTTCTCGTCTAAGGTCATCGCCCGTGACACAGCGATAGATTTTGAGCGCATAGAGCTACCCTACCATTATCTGATGGGGTGACTGTTGATGCACTGTCAGTCTTTGATGAGGCCTGGAGCAGAAGATGACATTACGACTGATGATGCTTTTATTTTCCAATATCACCATCAGCCCTGGGAGTGCAGTACTATGCCAGCCTGTCGGAGAGCGCTGGCGAGAGTGGACGGATACAACTTTTTTGTGTCTGGTCCTCGTTTTACCGATGAAAAAGTGAGGGGCGTACATATTTATGGTACCGGACCTCCTCACCTCTTGCCTGAGAAGATGCTCTTTTGGTTGCGTAATATCCGTCCAGCGTACCTAGTATACCATAACCGCAACAATGTCTACCTGGAGCCCTACTTGCCCAGTAGGTTCTCCCGTAAGTTCGGGTATAGCCAGCTATTTTTTGATAGTCCCAGCTCTTGCCTGGGCTTTGGAGGTAGCGTCCTCGACGGTATCAGGGCCTGACATTATTATGACGCAGTTCATACCGGAACCAGCTTCTCGGTTCCTGATGCTGAGGCGCCAGAGGAGATTTTATATATGGCAGCCCTATACCATGTTACGGCGAGCAAGCTTTCTGTTAATTTTGACCCGAGTACCAGCTTCATTTTGGGTACTGGCTTGGCGGATAAGCCCAAGGGTTCCAAGACGAGAAAGAAGAGGGCGAACACGGTTCATGTGCCGGACTTGGAGTCCACCAATACGAACGAAGAGGATGACGAGCATGATGCCGATAACTCTCTCCCTCCTGCAGAAGAGGGGTTTGCGGATCAGCTGCCTGTTGTGCCAGATGAGGTGGTGGCGGATCAGCCGCCTGTTGTGCCTGGACTTTCACGCAAGCGAGGCAGGCGTGAGTCTATTGGCGGCATAACCTTCTCCATAAAATGGGCTGCGGTTAAGCCTCGCAGGCTACTCATTAAGGAAAGAGGCGAGGGTGTTGACGCCGTTCCGGAGGTGAATTGAATTACAACCATCTTCTTTTTTAGCTCTTCTTTCTCCTGAACTATGATCTAATCATTTTTCTTTGCTTTTGTAGGTGTCAGAAGAAGCGGAGTCACCGGATCCGGCTGATGCCTCTGCGATCGATCCGGCTTTAACTACTTTGATTAATGATATGTGTGCCAAGATCGTTTCTGCCAGGGTTCTTTCGGTGACGGCTGAGGTTCCTTCCATTACTGAGGTCTCAACCCGAGGCGATGTGGGCCCTGCTGAACCGGTCTTCGAGACTGCTGAACCTCAGCCGGGTGATGCCGATCCAGTTGTATCTCCTTCCGGGGCGGCTGGGGTGGAGGAACTAGCTGTATTCAGCTCGAAGGTCGCTGGTGAGGGGACTACGGCGGCTGTAAGCGATCCTCAGTCTCCACAACCCTCCCCTGTTAAGATAAGCCAAATCTTGACTAGTGAGGAGGCCCATTTGCTCTATCATCACATCCTTCGGGCTAGTCTGATTAATGGTTGCTCTGGACATACAGGTCCTGTCCCTTCACTGTCCATGACGGACATTATCAGGGTAGGCTTTGCCAGAGGGGATCCGGTGGAAGGGAGTGTGCCTCCTCCCTTTCCGACTTATATTGAGGGGCCTCCCGCTGGATCGAGTTCGGGAGATCAGATGGCGGCATAGCCGGGGGAGGGAGCAATGGTCCCTGCGTCCTTCTCTGCTCATGTGGCTTCGGAGGTGGACCTTTTCGCCCTGCCGAGTATCCAGGTTCTTCGGGCTGCGGAGGAGGAGTTAGCTGCTATCTACGCGTCTTTTTGCTCAGAATTTGTTTCCCTGGTGGCAGGGGTGGCAAGTTCCGACGCGTCTCCTTCGACACTGCCAACTATAATTCCTTTGACGTCGTCCTCTACGGAAGTTCTGGATAAAGCGTCACATGATGTGGTTGACAGTCTCTACCGCCACCTGAAGAGAGGAGTCGAAGCTGCTGTGGAGCGGGGGACCCCCTTTGCCTTGGCCCGACAATGCGCCCGTGGCCAAATTAAAATTCTTAAAACCCTCCCAGGTGGGGCAAGGATAGTTGCGCTTCTGGAGCCCAAATTGCTAGAGGTTGATCAGCTCGTGGCCAAGTTTCAAGTGTTACGGCAAGTTGATCTGTCTGGAGCAATAGATCAGGAGCGTGCCTTCCTCATAACTGCCATGGAGAAGGTAAGGGTTGCTCGAGATATTGTCAAGCCGACTATAATGAAGGACCTCCACGATCTGTCTCAGCAATACGATCAGTTGAGCCGCAGGAGTACGGATTGCATGGCTCGGGAAGCAGCCGCCTCCCGTGGGGTAATTGATACCAGAGAGCAGATCCTCGAGCTTCAGAAGAAACTGGCTTTCTTGGAATCTGAGCTTGAGGCCGCCCGCACGGATAAGGGGCTGATTATCCAGGAGGCCGACAAAGTCACTCGAGCTTCTGCTGGCCTGGAGCGTGCTCTGAAGAAGCTTAAGGATGGCTGGCGGGCTCATGCGCATCTGGAGGATACGGAGCAGCTGAATCAGGAGGCCGAGCGTCGGGCCAAGCAGCGGTTTGAGCGGTCGACTGCCTTGCTGAGGGACCGTCTCATGGAATAATGTATCGCCGAACCATAGTCGGCCTTTTCCTTCTTTTGTTTATGTTCTTTTTTTGAGAGGGACGTGGTCCCAGAACATGTAGTACTTTTGACTTTCAAATAAAAGAGTATGTTTTATTTTACCCTTCATTTGTATTGCTTATTGCGTTTGTGGTGTTGTGTATTTTCCCCACTGGAGGACTGTTTGTGGACTTGTTACCGTTGGTATACCTTGGTTTTAGGTACGGATAACAAGTTTGATGGGGATACTTAGAACAATTCCACAGTAAGGTGGCCACGGAAGTTCCTGGTATCGGGAGAAAGAATGCCATGGAGCAGCTGGGCTCCCGGGGCATGATGAGAAATGAGGCGCATGTACTAGGAAACTTAGTACAACATTTGTGGTCAACAAAGGACATTTGTGGGCCTATTATCCTTGGCGTACTCCGATTTTGGGTACAGATAATAAGTCGAGAGAAAATCGACATACTTACTCAAAGGTAATGAGGACGTGGCAAGTATGGGGGTTTCTTTAATGGAGCCTTCCTACTCAGAGGTAATGAGGACGTGGCAGGAGTGGGCTCCATGAAGGGTACATAGAACAACTCAGAGGTAATAAGGACGTGGAAGTTCTACGTGAGGGGTGGTTTGTTTTTGATGGAAGTGAAACAACTCAGAGGTAACATCGACGTGGTTGTCTTGGGAAATTTGTGGATCTGTTACCCTTTTTATGCACTGAAAGTGCGGGTAGTGGATCATGAGGAAGGAGCTCTTTTTTGGAAGAAAGTTCAGAGGTATTATCATACGTGACTTACTACCCAAAATATGCGATATAGATTCATCTGGAGTGACCAGAGTGTAAGTTCAACGGTACCTACGGGTACATAACTCGACAATCTGGGAGATTTGGAGTCGGAGTGTAAGTTCAGCGGTACCAAAGGGTACATAACTCAACAATCTGGGAGATTTGGAGTCAGAGTGTAAGTTCAGCGGTACCAAAGGGTACATAACTCAACAATCTGGGAGATTTGGAGGATGTCGTTTTAGACATAATACTTTTTCAGGAATTTGCCGTTGATGGGCAACATGAGCAAGTCTCTGTTTTGTTTTGCGAGGCGGTAAGCACCATTGGAGAATACAGCCTCGATGATGAACGGGCCTTCCCACTTTGGCTGGAACTTGCCGACGGTTTTGTGAGTCATAACCATCGGCCTTCGAACTGCCAAAATGAGATCGCCCACTTGGAATGTCCTGAGTTTAACTTTCTTGTTGAAAGCCCTAGAAATGCACGCTTGATAAAGCTTGATTTGTGTGGTGGTGGCCGGTGGGGTTTGTCGTGGCGGTGGTGTGGCAGACGGCTGCAAATTTGGCCGAAGGTGAAGGTGGAGGGGTGTTACTCTGGTGTTCGACCGACGGCAGAACATGGCACCTCGGAGGAGCTCCGGTAGGGTTCTCGCCAGAATAGCCAAGCGGAGGGAACCCCCGACGTGTTGCTGCCGGAAGCATGTAGACTGCGTGGTCTGACCCGACCGGTGATTGGAGGATGTGGGTAGTTTGGTGGGTCGACAGGATGACGGGGTGAGTGGTGATGGCGGGGAAGCTGGTGCATGGAGGCAATGGCAGTGATGCCAGATCGTCGTTGATGTGGTGACGGAGCGGGAATAGGTTGGTTGATTGTGGTGTTGGACGCGGTGGACGGGGTTTTGGCCAGGACTGAGATGCGGGTGGGGATGACAGTAGTAGCTGTGGTGGTGGTTTGATGGTTGTGGCTGGGTCGAGAAGGCAGGGTTAGGGTTAGGATTGTATTGCTATGTCGGGGTTGTCCGACACGAGAGAAAATGTAAATGTAAAAATTGGAATAAGAATTGGACGGGGAGGGGGAACATGGACACGATGCACTCACATGGGTGGTGGAAATATTTGTGGAGCAATTATGGCTTATGGAAAAATAATGGAGGGGTACCTGCCTATTTATAGGATGTGGGAATTCCCATTAATATAGGATTAGGATTTATTTAAACCCAAAATAGATAATTCAATATTTAATTTAATTTAATAATCCAAATCCAAATCAAACTAAATTCAAATCTAATTTAAATTCTTTTGGCTTAAAATCAATTGAGAAAATTCAAATCCCAAATATCTAATCTATTTAAATAATTCCAAAAATCAAATCAAGATTTAAATGGCCACAATAACTTCCAAATATATTTTTCAAAATACCAATAATAATTTCAAAAATCATAAATATTTTTAAATACATTTTTAAATAATAAAATATTTATATTAATAAATCTAGAAAATTACATTTTTATTTAAAATAATCTAGCAAAATATTTATGAAATATATGTATGCACGAATAATATTATTTATTCTAATTGAAAGGCTTTTCATAAATAAAATTATAAATTTAGGAAATTTTGATAGCTAAATTAAATATTACATATATTATTTTGAAACTATAAAAAAATAAGAAAAATGTTTTTCTAAAAATATGTACGCTCGCACATAATCGCACTTGTCGAGCAATTTCGAAAAATAAATTTTCGTACGCGACGTAAAATACGACTACGTGACGTACAATACAAAATTTAAAATCAGTACCAAATTTAATAAAAAAATTAGTAAAAATTTAAGGGGTTTTACATCCTACCCAACTTAAAAGAATTTTGTCCTCGAAATTAAAAATTAGTAGGGGGTGAGAGGACACAAGGGGGTATCAATGAGGATCCAACGATTACAATGTTTTCACATAATCATGTCGTAAGAAATCGCGACCTAGATCGTAGAAAAACAATACGGTATGGTCACGGGTAATGAATGAGAGTCGCGACTAAGAGAACGAAATAGATTTGCTTTAATTAAGCGATTAGAGGGTCTTGATAGGGCCGAGTAGTTTGGAATAAAAATATAGCAACATCGAGTGAGAATGGTCATAGCTGATGGGAAGGTTAGAGGAAGTTCTAGTATGACGCTTTCGTCCTCCTAAAATAGGTGAGGGCGAAGCAATAAGGAGTTTCAAGACGATATTATCGAATACGAGTACGTGATTCAAGGACGATCGAAAATTTCAAAGGAGTTGCCAAGGCAGTCGCGGATGGGACTCTAGAGGACAAGCTTAACTATGTTCCCATCCACGTAGAATAATAGGCAAAAGCGAACCAAAGTGCACTTGGTTGATCAGACCATTATGCACCGGTTCTGATTAGACAATATGTTAGTGGGAGCTCTTCCAATAACATATGTCGTGAACAAGCTCGATAAATAAATGGACTTGCAAATCTAAGTTATAGTAGTAACATTTGTCAAAAAAGTGAAATTATAGGCACGAGAGTTTAAAATTTTGAGAGGGAGTATAGTCAAACTTCTAAAAGAGCTAAGTCATGTCCTGTGATGGTCTTTATACAGTCGTCCTATAGTCTTCTAGTCCAAGTCCTTGGTTGGCTAGACGGGTTAGGTCTTCTAGATTCTAGGATCTAAATAAGCTTGCTATATAGGTCACTAGGTCAAAGGGGTTGCTAGTTCATAAGGTATTCTACCCAACTTAAAGAATTAAACTAAGGGTGTTTTGGGACATCCAACTAGTAGGGTCAATCTCTAGCAAGCACGAAAGGAAGATGAGAATATAGATGGAAGGAAGCAAGCAAGATGCAATTGATGAGTCAAACGGTAGATAAAATTATGAAAAGAGGTCAAGTATGTGGATGAGATCCTAGACTCTAATCCTATATGCAGGCTTGCTTGGTACGGTAAAGTAACCAAACAATTTATGTTGACCTGCATGGACCACCACAAAAATATGTAACGCCTCAATCCCAAAATACGTAGGACTAGGAACGTAGACATGCCAGCTGTATTCATACGAAGTACATGGGCCTCGTATGAATACATAAGCTGTAAAATGCAGTAGAACCATAACTAATCTCATCCACACAAAATAAATGAATAAAATATATCATAATATGATAATGATTTGCCTTGATACAATATGTTTGGCGGAGATAAATCCACTACCAACAGGTAAAGGAAAAATACATGAGAAAAGAAATAAATTTGGCGAGCGGAGCGAAGACGATCCAAGTGCAATCATCCTCGAAAAATAACAATGAACACGGCTAGAGCTAAAGCACCTGCGAAAGACAATAGCACACACCTGGGAAGATAACCAAGTCCTCAGAGGGACGTAACAAGACACATAATATCATGCCATATAAACTGAATAAATATTGCTCAAATAAATAAGTAAATCAAATTATAACATGGTCCAATATGCACCTACTGAACGAGCGTACCATCCCCCCAACCAAACAAGGACAGGAGATGGTAAACTAATTCACGGTGACGTATCTTTCCATGCCATGAATCCAATATGGTATCCGGACCCCGACAAGGTTCAATACCTTCTCATCGAAGTAGTAAGTCACACCTACAACCAAACAAGGACAAGATGTGACGAACTAATCCGCGACAAGTTATTGTTCCAAGCCACGGTCAGATACAAGTATCCAAACCAAAAGTACTCGTACCTAACAGATAAAGGTAGCCTACCATTCTAAGTGAAATGTAGTTAAGAACAATCCTTCCTACGCATGGGCCCTGGCTAAATAGGATCGGCGTAGTCCCCCTTGGGCACCAGAGGCCCCATCATTAAGAGCATGACGTTTCGCAGAATCGTCAGTGGCCGTCAGTAATCTTGGGTCATCAACCCCGTATCTCCAGCGGAGAGTCCGGGTCACAAGAGAAGTGCATCGAAGCCCATACGCTAAGGAATTGTCCTCCCCGCCCAACGTCTACTGTGTTGTATCCACAACACAAACCTCTATAACCGCTAAGTCAAACTAGCATGCAACCTCTATTAGCGGTTCTTCCTATCGTACGGCTTGTACGTACTGGTGGCCAGCCAATCATGCACTTCCGTGTTCTACATGCGACACACAACTTCGTGTTACAACGTGTCAAGGCCAATGAATGCAACACACATGATGGTCCCTTAAATCTAGGTTTAATTTGTAAGAAAATAATACACAGCAGGAAATATAAATGAACAGTAAGTTCTAACAGTTATGCCATGTATCACAGTTTATTTTGCATAAAAAAATAAGTAATGCCTGAAATATGAGCTAAAATAATTAAACAGCGAATGACAAGGTGTCTTGCCTGGTAGGATGCCTGGTGTGCTGCAATGATCAAGCTGGTATGAACTGCGACTTTGGTGTAATAACTACACAAGGGGACCTCTGATGGTGGCACGGACAGTTCCATTGAGTCCAGAAGGGTCAAATTAGTTGAGTTTGACATAAGGTAGTCTCGAAATGGGCGAAAGAATAGGAAGGATGGGATTGGTCTCGGACAGAAGGATAATTAAAGGAATTTGGATAAATATTATATACGATTTAGAAAACTATTTATAATAATTGAAACTATATTTTATCAAAAATCGTTTATAGGCAAAAACTCCAAGTTCGTAACAATAGAATTATTTTAGGCTTCTAAAAATAATTTGAGTATAATTATAGGCCAAGCCCAATACAAAATTTTGCTACAAAATAATTTTAGAAATACTAATATATAATTTCTGAAATAATTAATCAACAATACTAATATTAACAATGAATATAATAGAAACAATATTACATAATAATACTTATACTAACTAGATACCATATACAAATTTGATAAAATATACAAAAATATAAATAAAGCAAGAACCAGCTCATCAGTATTGTTGTCTCTTCTCTACGAAACAAAAACAACACACAAAACATAAAATAATAATAATAAAGATAATAATAATAATTACAATAAAATTACAATAATAATAATAATAATAATAATAATAATAATAATAATGATGATGATAAATACAACACGGATCCGTGCTGTTGCCTGACCTTTCCTTCAGGAGAGAAGCCAAAGGACAAAAGCAAACCAATCAATCACAACAAATAAACAAAAAAGAATAATAATAATAATAATAATAATAATAATAATAATAATAATAATAATAATAGTTACTAAAAAAAGAGAAAAATAATTAACAACTAAAACTAAAACTAAAAATAATAATAAAACTTATCAAAAGCTGTTGCTCTAATCAGAGAGGAAAAGAAAAAAAAATGAAAGGGAAGAAGAAGCGGGGGAGAGAGAGAGAGATGGACGTAAGGTGTTCGGCGTACGGCGGGCTGATCATGGTGGCTTGGTGAGGGGCTGAGGGAGGCGGAGGTTCGGCGAGGCCAGGCGGTGGCGGACGCTGGGTCGTGGGCTGAGATGGGCTCGGGCACTACGGCGGAAAGGAGGGTTTCGCGGTGGCCGACGGCGGAGGCTCTGGCCATGAGGCGGCGGATGCGGTAGAGAGAGCAAGTGGAAGAGCGAAAAAAGAGTGAGGGGTGCGGTAGGCTTCGCGGTCGGGTCGGCGAAGTCGGTGTTGTGGTCCGACGGGGCTCACGGATGCTACGGCGGCGACGAAGAAAAGGGGCACGGCGGAGGGGTGGAAAGGGTTCGGGCGGCGAGGTTAGGTCTGATGCGGTGGTTTCACGCGGTCTGGCCGACGACAAGGGTCGGCGGTGCTCGGATCTGGTCGATCGACCACAGAGTTACGGCGACGCATCCAGGCACGACGGACAGGGTTCGTTGGACTGGAGGACGACTCGCCGGAGATGGAGGTAAGCCGTGGTAGCGGGTGTTTGTTTTTGTTTCATTTATTTTTGTGTGGTGGTGGCCGGTGGGGTTTGTCGTTGCGGTGGTATGGCAGACGGCTGCAAATTTGGCCGAAGGTGAAGGTGGAGGGGTGTTACTCCGATGTTCGACCGACGGCAGAACACGGCACCTCGGAGGAGCTCCGGTGGGGTTCTCGCCGGAATAGCCAAGCGGAGGGAACCCCCGACGTGTTGCTGCCGGACGTATGTAGACTGCGTGGTCTGACCCGACCGGTGATTGGAGGATGGGGGCAGTTTGGTGGGTCGACAGGATGACGGGGTGAGCGGTGATGGCGGGGAAGCTGGTGCGTGGAGGCAATGGCGGTGATGCCAGATCGTCGTTGATGTGGTGACGGAGCGGGAATAGGTTGGTTGATTTTGGCGTTGGACGCGGTGGACGGGGTTTTGGCCAGGACTGAGATGCGGGTGGGGATGACAGTAGTAGCTGTGGTGGTGGTTTGATGGTTGTGGCTGGGTCGACAAGGCAGGGTTAGGGTTAGGATTGTATGGCTATGTCGGGGTTGTCTGATATGAGAGAAAATGTAAATGTAAAAATTGGAATAAGAATTGGACGGGGAGGGGGAACATGGACACGATGCACTCACATGGGTGGTGGAAATATTTGTGGAGCAATTATGGCTTGTGGAGAAATAATGGAGGAGTACCTGCCTATTTATAGGATGTGGGAATTCCTATTAATATATGATTAAGATTTATTTAAACCCAAAATAGATAATTCAATATTTAATTTAATTTAATAATCCAAATCCAAATCAAATCCATATTTAAATATAATTTAAATTCTTTTAGCTTAAAATCAATTGAGAAAATTCAAATCCCAAATATCTAATCTATTTAAATAATTCTAAAAATCAAATCAAGATTTAAATGGCCACAATAACTTCCAAATATATTTTTCAAAATACCAATAATAATAATTTTGAAAATCATAAATATTTTTAAATACCTTTTTAAATAATAAAATATTTATATTAATAAATCTAGAAAACTACATTTTTATTTAAAATAATCTAGCAAAATATTTATGAAATATATGTATGCACGAATAATATTATTTATTCTAATTGAAAGGCTTTTCATAAATAAAATTATAAATTTAGGAAATTTTGATAGCTAAATTAAATATTATATATATTATTTTAAAACTATAAAAAAATAAAAAAAATATTTTTCTAAAAATATGTACGCTCGCACGTAATCGTACTTGTCGAGCAATTTCGAAAAATAAATTTTCGTACGCGACATAAAATACGACTACGTGACGTACAATACAAAATTTAAAATTATTACCAAATTTAATAAAAAATTAGTAGAAAATTTAGGGGTTTTACACGGCCTATTATGTCAACCAGATGATGAGCATGATTCGGTACTGCTAGGGAAGCGGCCAGGCCTGCTAGGGCATCGGCTTCAATATTCTGGAGTCTGGGAACGTGTTCTATGAAGAATCCTTCCAAGGACGAGATGATGTCGATCGCTATTTGATGATAGAGGATCATGTCTTCATGACGAACCTCGTATGAACCCCGGATCTGACTGACGATTAGCTGTGAGTCGCCATATGTTTCAAGGTGCTCTACCTCCAGTTCCTTTACAAGTCGGAGGCCGATAACCAAGGCGTTGTACTCTGCCACGTTGTTTGAGCAAGGCTCCGTAAGGGAGTACGCCCGATTGATCACCAACACGGAGGGAGAAATCAGCACCACCCCGACTCCAGCGATGATATTGCCCTTGGGCCCGGTTCTCGAAGCGCCGTCGAAGAATATTTTCCAGATGGCATCATGGGAGGCCGCATTCGAATTAGCGACCTCGTCTGGTATCTCTTCGTATATTTTGGTTGTCTCCGAGCCTGGATGGGCTGCTAAAAAGTCTGCCAGAGCTTGACCTTTAAGAGCCTTCTGTGGGACGAAGATCATATGATAGGGAGACAATAATATCTTCCAGGTAGCAAGGCGAGAGCTGAGTGCCCCTGGTTTGGTCATGAGGACCCTGAGAGGGTTGACTCGTGATATCACGTGTATGGCTTGTCCCGTGACGTAGTGTCGCGTCTTCTGAATGGCGAACACTAGAGCGAGACACTCCTTCTCTACGACAGTGTATCTGTGCTCTAACCCTATCATCTTTTGACTGAGGTAGTATATAGCTTGCTCATGGCCTGCATCATTGTTTTGTGCTAGTAAAGCACCGAGAGAATGCTCTATCGCTCGCACATAGAGCAGGAATAGTTTTCCAGCAACCGGGGCCACCAGGACTGGAGGGTTCGACAGATATTCTTTGATGCTGTCGAAGGCGTGCTGACATTCTTCATCCCATACGAATGAAACGCCCTTCTTCATGAGGTGGGTGAATGGCTGACATCGTCCGGAGAGGTTAGAGATAAACCTCCTGATATAAGCTAGCCTCCCTTGAAGGCCTCGGAGTTTACAGAGATTTCTCGGGGGACCCATCTCCATGATTGCCTTCGTCTTCTCCGGATCTATATGAATTCCCTGGACAGTGATGATAAAACCCAGGAATTTTCTACTAGATACGCCCAAGAAGGATTTGGTAGGATTCATCTTCAAGTTGTGCGCTCGCATTAGGTCGAATACCGTCCTCAGATCTTGCAGATGGTCTCCCTTAGATCGACTTTTGACAGCTATATCGTCGACGTAACACTCCACGGTCTTACGTAGATGATCTCTAAAAATGATGCTCATGGCTCGTTGGTATATGGCACCGGCATTCTTTAAACCGAAGGGCATGACGGTGTAACAGTACACGCCAATCTGTGTTCGAAATGATGTATGCTTCTCATCGTTAGAAAACATCTTGATTTAGTTGTATCCTAAGAAGCCATCCATGAATGACATGCGCTCGAGGCCGTAGGTGTTGTCAATCATGATGTCTGTGATAGGGAGGGAGAACTTATCCTTAGGACACGCCTCATTCAGGTTCTGGAAGTCGATGCAGATTCGGATCTTCCTATTCTTTTTGAGGACTGGTACTATATTGGCTACCCAGTCTGGATGTTGTTCCTCGCGGATGAAGCCGCTGGCTATCAGTTTGTTGACCTCAGCTTCAATGGCATTCATGATGTCGGGGCGGAACCGTCGTTGCTGTTGCTTGACCGATTTTGCGTCCGGATGAATGTTGAGTTTGTGAAGTGCAACCTCGGGATTCAGTCCTGGCATATCTTCGTAGCTCCAGGCGAACACGTCGATGTATTCTCTGACGAGTTGTAGTTGCAATTCTCGCTCTTCGTCTGTCAGATTCTTGCTGACGAAGATAGGCTTTGGAGAGGACTCATCACCGAGATCAACTTGCACAACCTCATCTTCGGTCGGAGGCTCTCTTTGTTCGAACTGCTTCTTCCATTGCGTATCTAGCTGTTGTGCCTACGGCTCTAACTCAAGAAGTTCAGGAATGTCTTCATCTTCATCATAGGCGTCGGCGAATGCCATATTGACAGACAAGACTTGCCTGAATACGTCCCCGATGCTGACATCCGAATCGGAAGTTGGTGATTCGGTTGAGCGTGAATGCCAGTCGTATTCCTCATCTGAGCTTTCAGGGGTCATTGCAAGTATAACATAACCTAGCCTACATCTGGTCTTGTTGTAGTAATCCCGTGGTTTTCCACCCAGGATCGGTAATTGTAAGGGTAATCGCCATCCAGTGCCGTAGTTCAAGCCTGGCATAGTTTCCAGATCATACCCCTATTTTTGTATGAGGTACTTGGATCGGAAGCTGTACAGATAAAGGGGCAGTCTTCTGGTGTTGGACTCGAGATCAACTTCTTCTATCTTGAAGGGCTGTGGATCATTCTTCCGGCCGAAGATGATTGGATGATCCTCTCCCTCGACTATACGGTAAGCGTCTTCCACTGGAGTAAGTTGGTTTGCAGTGTAGACATTTGTCACCTGTGTGTGTAGGTGGGTGCCTATACCGTGTTCCATAGCATACATTGTACAAAGCTTATTAAGCTCAAGGTAGTTCAAAAATAGCCCTTTATTGATGAAGTAAGGTATCTTTTCCAGTAGAATTACATCATCTGTGGATGGAACATCAATGTGAGCAGCCACATACTTGGCCAGCTCTGACTCTTCTTCAACCACCCCCTGTGTCAATGAAGACTGGGAGGATGACTTAGACAGCTTAATCATCAGGGGCTCCACAGGTGGAGAAGAACGTGGAGTCATTGGCGTACTAGCGACCCCCAGTTTGATACTCGGTGCTGGGCGAGGAGTTGTTGGCTGGCTAGCAGTTCCCGGCTTTGCGTTCGGCTGCCGAATCATTCTGAAAAGACGAATTATCATCGGCTTGATAGAGGGATTGAGCTCCTCTGTTTGTTGCTGGCTAGCTCTAGGCAGCCTGATTGTTAGTAGCTGTATCGTGGGTCTTGGCGCTTAGCCAGACCTTGGCAGTCAGATTATCATCTGTCCCTCTTGTGTAGAGAGGCTGATTGCATCCTTACGCAGATTGGCTGTAAATGGTGCAGTTCTGCCAGGTTTACGGGCTTGGAGGTAGATTGTCAGAGGTTCTTCCGATCCAGTTGCCGCCTCAGTTTGAGCTTGGGTATCTCCTTCGATAAGGTGCCTTTTCGACTTTTCGTACAACCATGAGTCTGAGTAGTAGGATTCGACCCCTTTAAAGGGATCGATGTCAGCAAATTCTGTCCTCATGAAGCCGTACTTGTCGACGTGCTTGAAGCACTGGTGCAGTGTGGAAGGCACGATCATGTAATCATGTATCCAAGGATGTCCCAGGAGAATATTGTAGGAAGTGTCCGCATCTATGACATAACAGGTCACTTCTGATTGAAGATCGCCAATTTGGCATTTCAGACGAATCTTTCCGATCTGATAGCTTCTGCCTGAATTGAAACCGCTAATGGCAGTACTTTTCGGTGTCAGACGATGCATTGGGATGCACAGATGGTACAGTAGGCTCTTCGGGATGATGCTTATGGAAGAACCGGGATCAATATGCATCCGATCTACCTTGACGTCGCCGACGTATCCAGTGTAATACAGAGGGCGATCATACAAGTTAGTCTTGATAAGCATATCCTGCAGAGTGAATACGATATTGGGCATTGTGCCGGTACAAGCACTGTCCTGGAGATCTGCTGGCGAGCTCTCTCCAGTGAGATTAGACTGAGCCGGATATGCGTCGACGTTCTGGAGTGCTTCGCTCAATGCAACGCGAACATCTATGGAGAGTCTCAGCAGCTCATATAGCGACAATTTGGCCGGTGTGTTGGCAAATTATGCCAAGATGTCAAAGTTGTAGGGCCTCTCCAGCCCATGAGGTACCTATTTTTGGAGTGGTTTGTCAAAGCGAGTCTCCTTCGGCCTAGGCTTATCGGTCGTCGGAGGCTGAGAAAGTCCTGGAGCATCAGCAGTTGCTGGCTGATGATCTTTAGCCGGGTTACCCGGTGTAGGTTAGGATTGTGCACCCGACCGGGTGACGACAGCTGTAGCTTCTTCGACCTCTGCCGAGTTTGTGCGACAGGATTTGACTTTTCTACTCTTTTTCTTGCTGGTGGAGGGTGGTACGGACTGAGTCACTTCATATACCAGGTCTGGATGGACCCACATGATCTTCCTTCGTGATATGGTAAGGGGCACTAGACCAGCAGCTTGGTCTCGGGGAGGTGGAAGAGTAGCAACCTCCATTGTTGCTCGAGGGATGGGCACTACGCCATCTTGGTCTTTGTCGAAGGGAAGCTGCTGAATTGGACAGACACCATGTTGGTCGCTACAGTTACCTCCTCGAAGTCAATAGCCAGAGCTTTAGAGTCGATCAGGTGCTGGATGTACCGCTTCAATTGGTAGCAGTCCTGTGTAGCATGGTGGACATAGCGATGGTAGTGGCAATACTTAGGGCTTTCCATCTCTGCAGGCCGAGGCTCACGTCTCGGCGGAGGGAGCTAAATCCTGTCTTCTTGTATGAGCATGTCAAGGATGGGCTTGACATGGCTGTCTTCGAAGGAGTAAGTCATCTGCGGCCACTGCTTCTCTGCCGGCTTCGGATCGGGCTTCTGAGCTGTGGCCACCATAGCCTGTTTTCCATTGTTGTCTTGATTGTTAGAGGGGTTACCACCATTGTTGCTATTGGCATTAGGGCGTTTGTCCTTGTCCTCTCCTTCCGAGATGTGCAACCCCAGTTGGCGAGCTTTCTTCAATTTGTCTTCTGCGCTAGTGGCGCTGATGATGAAAGTCTTCCAGTCTTTGAATTGACTCTCACCCATCCCGAGGCTGATTGTGGGAAGTAGCCTCTTTTGGCAGATTTCAATCAAGGAGGAATTTGGATTTCCAGAGGGCAATTTCATCGTGATTTGGCGAAACCGCTCAATGTAGTTCCTTGTCAACTCTTTCTCACCTTGAACAACGTCCAAGAGGGTGGACATTGTCACATATTATCCTACCACGTAGAATCTTTCAAAGAACATATTTTTGAAGCCGACGAAGGAATGGATGCAGCTGTCTGGCAAGTTACGGTACCAGTCGAAGGCGACCCCTTCCAATGCTCCAATGAACAACCGCGTAAGGATGGCGTCGTAATGAGGCAGATGGTCGGTTGTGACTTTGAAGTAGGTGATGTACCTGCTTGCAGATGTCTTCCTATCATACGGATTGATGTTGAATGGTTTATATCTTGGTGGGAAGGGAATATCTCTCCACGTAGCAGGATACGGTTGTCGTATCCTGAGGTCCTTCAAGGTTTTTCGGGCGTAGAACATGGCCCGGAGCTCCTGGACCTCTCGTCTTACCTCCCTGGCCTCGTCTGCAGCGGTGGAAGCCGATATTGTAGGAAGATTGTCGCCCGGGGTTGAATTTGAGTGCGCATTGGCCGCGGGACCCAAGCTTTCTGGCTAGGCGTCCTTTCTTGCAGAGTTGGTAGGGCCGCTTTGATCTCGTCGACGGATTTGACCAAGGTATGAAGTATGGCCTCCAGAGTGTCAATGCATTGGCGATCACTAGGACCGTCTTGGTCATTTTCAGTCATAAATACTGTTCTCACACGGGGAACAGTGGAAGGAACTGTGGAGGATGTGCTCTCCGAATCATACCCTCATAGAGAGAAGTCGTCGGGGTACATAGGAATGTTCTCCTCCGGTTCAGACTCGGAGGAAGTATTATCCCCTGCATAGGTGGCTGCCTCGTCTTGGGAACCGTGGACATCCTCAGGGACATCCGGATCCACTGCATCTGTGGGGGGAATTATTTCCCCTGGTGCATCTTCTTGGAAAACCGGATTGTTGTGGACATTTGGAGGGGTGCTACCCCCAGCTTCGGCTACCCCCAGAGATGTAGATGACGGATCTCCAAGTGTTGAAGATTTTGTCTTAGAACGGGTGCCATAGAAGACTCCTCCTATAACGGTCGTGGACAACCGCTTAGAAGAGAGTTTCTTGGTTGAGATTTTCGGGCTGGAGACATTTGTTTTCTTCCCTTTCCCGCCGCCAGGCATCTTCTGAGCAGAATTGCAGGAGGCGACGAGAAGCGCTTCGTCCTCTGAGCTTGGTTGCTGCAGTCGTTGGAAGACGGATCGCCGGTCTTCTTGTACTGCCACGCTGTTGTAGCAGCAGTTGACAATGACTTGGGTACAATGATGTCCATGGAAGGACTCTCTACACACCGAGGCTTCTTCGCTTCTCTTGCGTTTGTGAAGGATCACGTCACGCACGTCAGGTGCGTCTCGAACAACCTTTACACCCATTTTATGGGCCTAGGAATTTTGAGCATCCGAGTGTGTTGGCACCATGTTTGCTCCCATATTATTGGGAGACTCTTGGGAACCACTCTGTCCTTTTGCCGTCAGAGGTTGGACTCGAGTGGTTCTGTACAACTTTCTATCGGAGGCCCGCATAACAGTAAGCGGAGCGCTCAGATGGTCAGAGGTTGGGACAGCTGACTGAGCTCGCCGAGCCCGCACTATCTTAGACTTTTTCTCTCTAGTACCTGAGGGTGCATAGAAGGAAGAGTCCAAATGGTGCGTCACAGAGTTTGGCACAACCTCCTGAGAGCCTCTAAGGTCAGGACCGCATGAGAGGCGGTCAAAGACTGACCGTGAGCCGCATGGAACAGATGGTATACGGCTGGAATTGGTGGCCGTACAGGCTGTCTGCATACGGCTAGCATTTGTGGCCGCATGAACCTTCTGTATGTGGCTAAAAGCGTGGCCGTATAAGTAGTCTGCATGCGGCTGGCAGTCGTGGCCGCATGAGCCTTCTTCATGCGGCTGGAAGTTTTGGCCGCATGAGCCTTCTGCATACGGCTGGCTTCTGTGGCCGCATGAGTCTTCATGCGGCTGGCGCCCTTATGCGGCTTCTTCTGGGACCGCATAGAGTTCCTCTTTGCCCCTGCAAGTCCAGCATCGTAGTGTTTTCCTCTGCCTGACTTGGGGACAGCAGAGTCCTCTATGGTCTGAAGTGGGGCCGCACGAGAGTCTTTCCCGCCATTTTGGGTAGCAGGAAGCATTTCCTCCAGATCTTGGGGAGAAGCAAATGATTTGGGCCTCCACTCCCTGCGAGCCTTCTTCGTGCGGGCTCGCTTCTGGATCGGGCCAGCGCTCCCGCCGAAGAGCATTTCTTCAAACGCCTGTTGGTCGAAGCGGACGACCAGCATATGTTGAGTGGAGCCTAGTTTGACTGCGTCCGATTGCGTCACCAACTCCTCAACCGTGGAGAAGTTAGTCCCCAGCAGATTCGCCATCGTGTTTGCCATTGATTATCAAAGAACAGAATAGTTTTATGGGAGGACTGAACTTTAATTCACAATACAAACTCGCTCGTACAAAGAAAGCCTAGGGATGAAAACCTAGGTACAACAATCTAAGTACAATTGTTTAGTTTTTCTGGAGGGTGATGGTAGAGGCTCGGGAGAGTGCTATCAACTATGCCTTACTCCTTGGACGATCGGATGTAGCCTTGGCTGTGATGAAGAAATGCTCTCGGGATGTGTGGGGAGATTCTTCTGTGCGCCGCCGCTCTCTCTGTGTCTCTTTGCAAGGGAATGGCACCTTGCTATTTATAGGAGTGGGGTGTGATAAGTAGGGTTTACAATGATTGCTCCTTAAAAAGTGGGCGGTTAGGGATTGGTTAAGATTTGCCTTGATCTTGTTTTTTTATGATGATTGCAACAAATCTGCATTATTTGTTGGAAATTGATCCGAATAATTATGATGATTGCAATAATCGGGTTGTTGTGATTTGTTGATAGCAACGAATCCGAGTGGATAAGTCTTGGTTGATCTTGTGCCACGTGTCTAACTGTCATTATGGTGTGAGCCGTATGAACGTGGGAGAATAAGTCTTAACTGATCTTCTGCCACGTGTCCCAACTATGAGCTGCATGGACAGGGTGTCCTGACAGAGCCGCATGCGTGTGGTCTGGTAATTGAGTCGCATAAGGGTGACCCCCCGCAATCTGAGCCGCATGAGGGTGGCAGCCGCATGGGTGTGGCATCCAAAATTTGAGCCGTAAGAGGGTGGACCCCATGATCCGAGCCGCAAAGGAGTAACAGCCGCATGGGAGTGGCCTTCAACTGAACCGCATAAGGGTGGCCACGTGTCAGAGCCGTATGGGTGTGGCCTTCCAAAATCTGAGCCGCATGAGGGTGGCCCCCATGATTCGAGCCGCATGGGAGTAGCAGCCGCATAGGGGTGGCCTCCAACCGAACCGCATAAGGGTGGCCACGTGTCAGAGTCGTATGGAAGACCTTGAAGCGATCCGCATAAAGAGCTTTGGAATTTGGGGGATCGTGCCAGCTATAAAGATTTTTCTCGTCTCTCTAGGAGCACGCCATTATGTCAGAGCTGTCAAGCCTTTATGTCAGAGCTGTCAATCCTTTGTGTCAGAGCTACCATCAGAGCATTTAATGAGCCAGCTGCTCTGGCCAGCTGTAGAAGCCTACTTTTGAACCGCATAGGGCCGCGTGGCTTTTTTCGAGCCGCATGGAGATGTTGTGGACTTTTGAGCCGCATGAAGCTCTAAAGGACTTTTGAGCTGCAAGGACTTTCATGTTCTTTTCCATGCTTCTACAAGAAACCCTTCTGAAGTTAGGTTTGACCTATTAAGATCTATCAAATTACCTTTAGTTGTTCTGGTATCAAAGAATACAATTAATGGACTTCATTACTGATGGTTTTTCTTCTAATTAATTTTATAATTATAATAGAGTACTGACTTTATTCCACTAAAAACAAAATTTGTAGGTATTTTGTTCCTATAGATTTAGATGAATGTAAGCTGGGAACCCTTAGCATGCAAGCATTGAGCAAGGTACTGAACTATTTACCATCATTCTTGGTACATTCACATAATGTTATGCAAACAATTGAACTGCTACCTAGGCGTCAGTCGAAAGACATGGTTTAAGTATCCACTTCCAAATGTTTTTGGTGAGGGCATCTGACTTCATTTATCTTGATCATTTGGTGAGGGCATCTGACTTTATTTATCTTGATATCGTTGCATTCGTTCTCAGCAGTTGTTAAGCCCTTCTCTCTCTCTCTCTCTGTCTCTCTCTCTCTCTCTCTCCTTATTATTTCTTGGTATTAAGATTCAATTTGGCTTCAATTTCATTACATGATGAAATTATTGATTCCCTTCTAAAAATAATACCTATTTTCCGCCAAAAAAGGTGAGTTGTGAATGGGAAAAAATAGTTTAAATGACCCATTTTATGGACCCGTAGTGTCAAAGATGATAGTTTTAACGAAGAATAGGTTTTTTACCAATCCCATTGAGCACTTTATATTGGAGGGACACAAGTGCGACATTGTACGCCGTGGACAATCATCACGGATATGGACACAAACAAGGACTCGACATCAAATATTTTAAGATATTGTTTAATCAAACTCGGTCCATATTTTAGCATGTTATCTTGTTTATGTTAAAGGGCATGCTATATATCTATTTGCTTTTTTATTTGCTTTTCTCTATTTATTTATCTATTCATTTTAGTAGTTTTAGTAGAAACGTTGGTAATGGTGTTACAAAAGAGAATTAATGTAAAGTTGGTTGCAAACTACATCTTTAAATTATATACTCATCTCTATCTATAATATTCTAACTAGAATTATTTTTTTAATACATTGTACAAGTTGTGGTATCACATTGTATTTTAAGCTATTTGTTAATTTCTTACCTAAATAACCTTCCTTGGTTCAAGCTAAATGTGTAACTTATCTAAGGATATTCAATAAATATATAAACAACAACAAGAAAGCCTTTATCCAAAATATTTGGAGTCTTCCACTTAGTTGGTTGAAAGTAATTGAAAAACCTTTTAATGCATCATGTATTAGATGTCACACCAAACGTACTAAATATTATTAGTTATTTTTAGCTAAACTTTATAGTTTATTTTTGCAAGCAACTTTAATGACCTAGTTAAATTTGCTTTTAGCCTTTTTATAGTGCTTATTTTCCTGTCTTATAATTACTGATCAAAGTTAAATAGATTTTGCTTATAGTAGAATTTCATGCATGATGGTAAATAGCACCAAAAGTTCACTTCTATTGTACTGAAAGAGATTTTAAGTTGTTTGAATTTTGCAACCTTCTGTTATAATTAGCAATATAATATTTTTTCCAATACTTGGAAGAAACCATTCTTGCTGCTGTAGAATACACTTGTATCAATTTTTCTTGATTATATCTATGATTGCAATTAGTACATATCTTTACTTATTTTTATTCATTCTACAATGTTATCCAAAACAGTTATCATAACCAAGAAATTGCATTGAGCTATGGTATTATGTTAAGGAAGTGTATCAAATATCAATCACTTGCAAAGTAAGTGATTCAACTCTTTTGTCAAAGTGATGCATTTTGTCTTGTTAAGATGTATTATAATTCAAGTTTGTTGTCTTTTAATATGAAGCATGGAGGGACGCTGGTAATAAATCAAGAACAAATTGTTTTGCCTGATGGTTATGACAAGTTTTCTCTGGTTTAGTGATTTAGTATGCTAGTGAGTTTGCATGTGCTTGCTTCTTTCTGTATCATCCAAGCCTTTTTCCCATTTTAGGCTGTATAGTGAAGTGATGTTTCCTTATGCCCACAAGTACAAAAATATTCATGTATGTGTTATGTATTAGGTTTGACTTCCTCTGTCAGAGTTTTATAGTTTGTAAACCATCTATCTCAATGGGCACAACCAATAAGAGGAAACAACAAGTTGGTTACGGGAAGGTTGATGAGTCTTGGATACCTCAAGGAGGAGGGCTCAATGTAGAAGAGCTCATGTTTAGAGGTAATGCAGCTAACCCATAAAAGCTATATATGACAAAGTGGGATGGAAGAACTTATCCCCTAACAATGATGTCATAATGAACAAGGTCTGAGAGGAAAAGAGATAATACGTAAGGCCTAGGCGCCTTGAGGAAAAGAGAATAGATCTCTTGAGAATGTACAACTGATTTTGTATAGGGTCTCTGTAGCCAAGCAGCAATAACTATAATGTTGTCAAATTATCTAAAGATTTACTGTTAGACCATGTGAAGGAAATTGTGTCATAAGTATAGCAATGCCATGTCTTATTTATTGTTGGATTCTATAGGCTCTATGCACTATATAATAGATTGTGTATATTTGTTATCTGTGGCTCCTCACCACCAGACCAGGACACTTGTTATTTGTGGATCCTTTAGTTTTCAAGGAGGGTTCGAATTAGTTAGGCTTTGTCATAAAATTTAATATAGGAATGTACACAATATTATCATACGTTACATGAAGAATAAGATTGTAGGCCTATTGTCACGACCCGCACCCGCTTTTCGGATACGAGACATGTCCAAGCCAGCCTACGCCGCAGAGTCGGCGGTAGAACGCTGTCAAGCCCGCAAGAAAATAGATACTCAAAAATAAACATTTGCTGCTCATTCATATTTCTAATTTATTACAACATTTACAATATTTATATTTAAAGGAAAAACAAAGTTTTACAATTAAAGAAATTGATACAATTGCTTTCTATTCTAGGTTGTCCTCAGCATACCCAAGTCTTCCCAATGCTAACAGTGATCGCGGCTAAACCTGAAAAATATTGGTTTCCAGTCAGGAATGGAACAAGTACACAAACCGACGGCAATGCAAAACACAATAGAATTAACAAGACATGAAAATAACATATGAGATATCAAAACTGGAAAATAACTGAAGACATAGCACGATAGAGAAGAAAATAAGAAAAAACTAATAAAAGACATCTATCTAGGTGGTGTGAAATATCTGTTTCAACATGTGAACGGCTAGGGGGTAAATCCGGCATCTACACGTGCCGTGTACAGATGCTATTGTTCACGAATAGACATCTTGGGATATTTCTGGGTAGTCCACATGTCTACTAAGATATTTCCCCTCCCGACTACTCCGAGTGACGAGCGTGTCAACAAGCAGCAAGATATATGTATAGACATGAAATGAAAAGACTACTATGAATCGGAAAGCAATCAGAAAGTGCACTTGCCTGAGGTCCTTAGCTGGAGAAACCAATAACACTATACCACTCAATGAGCCACAATCAGTCAACACATGTAGAAGTCTCCGGATCCTAAAATAAACATTACCAACGTTCTCAGAATAGTCAAATTAGCTAGGATTGCATGTCCTTAAGTCCAATTCTGGACACAGAGGCAAAACGATAATTTCGGACAAAAACGATATCCGCCGTTGGACCCGCTTTGCACCGAAAAGCGTGCCAGAGTCAATGGTCGCTAAAGTCATCAAACTACATGTCTATGGATCCAGTTTTCCGATACGAACCCAACCGTATGTCCAGAGTTGGATTCCGGCGGGGCGTGCACAAAATCGCCCGTTGAGTGGGACCGTGGGGCCCGCAAAACGGTGATTTTATCAACTGTCTCAGAATCGGACCAAACTTGACATACAGGACCAAAAAAACGATACGGTCCTGCTGGCATAAGTTTTGTCTCGATCTGATGAGCGTGCACAAAGTAATTGGAGAATTTGTAAAGTGTACGATACGGTAAATTTCGACGGATACGCATCAAATTTATTGCGCACACGCGACCAATTTGAATTCCGCCAAAGCCCACACGACCACGAAGCTGATACGCAGCTTTCGATGCTTTCGGTTCGCGACCACGTTGCCCGGAATGGCGGGACGCACGTCGTGTGGAACAACTTTCTAGTTTTTAAAACAGGTTTTTGGAAAACTTTGGGATTCGATTTTTCGACGTGTAGTCGATGATTTCCGAATCCAGAAAAAGGATTATGAAGCCCTATATGTTGTCTAAAAATGTGTTCAAGTGGAATTTCTAAAAGGTTACTGGATCGATCGAAATCGATCATCGAACATGGGTGTGTGGACTGTCTCGTGTCCTATTTTTGAACAAATTTTTGACCGATTTTGGGTCGATCTCATAGACTGGTCGGGCAACCTATACAGAATCCAATTACTGGGGTTTCGAGGCGATTATATTGGCTTCCCAAATCAATTTATGGTTCACAAAACGATGGAGTATCGGGGTCGGGATTTTATCGTGAAGTTTGTGGTTGCGACTGCCATTCCCGCTGTCGTGTGCGGCTTGCTGTTGCCTGAGCGCACGGTTTGGCCGTCCTCCGGCGGCCGGCGGCGTGCCCTCGGGGGCGTGCGTGCGCGGGGGTGCGCCCAGGTGGTGGCGTAGGAGAGTTTAGGGTTTCCAGTATTTCGATCTCTCGATCTCCCTTTATACTATTTTTGCTCGGGTCGGGACTTCACAGGGGTCGGCTTATTGCTCGGCCTGTAGCAATTGCTACAGTGGAGAAACTAATCTTGCTGCAATGATTTAATGTGGGACTGTGGGCCTGGGCTTAGCACAGTATGTGCTGGGCTGGGAGAATTGAGGTCGGGCCTTTGGGGATTTCAGTTTCGGCTGTGTATTCAACCCAAGGCTCGGGTTCAAGGGTATGCCCAGGCTCGGCTGGACTGGATCTACTGCTGTTGCTCCTCTCTTTATATATATATATATATATATATATATATATATATATATATATATATATATATATATATATATTTATCAATCCATATATATACATATATATATATATATATCTATATACATTTATTTATTTATCCACATATTTCTATATATACTTATATATTACATATTTATATATATAAATACACTTATACACGTATATATATATATATATATATATATATATATATATATATATATATATATATATATATATTATTCATATATTTATATATACTTACATTTATATATGAATACACAAATACACTTATATATATGTATTTATTTATATATATACACACATACACAAATACACTTATACACTAATATACACACATACACTAATATATATATATATATATATATATATATATATATATATATATATATATATATATATATATATATATATATATATATATTTTATATATACTTACAATACACCCATATTTAATATACATATTTTACCTATAACAATATATCAATATTAATATATATATAACATACCAATATTTAATATACATACCTGTAACAAATATTTAGCAAATAATTGCCAATTCCTAAAAATATATACGAAGATAAATGTCTTTACCAAACATGTCTACAAGGCCGTATTTGGTCCCATTACATCCCTATAAAGGCTTGGATTCGGTTCGGGCCCAGTTCGGGCTAAGTTGGTACAATCGGGTCATCTAAAATCAATATATTTAATTAATAAATAAATAGTTCATCGATGGAGATTAAGTCGTAACTTATTCTGGTTTTCCTAGTTAAGACACTCATATGGCTTGGCATTCCCCTACCATGGTCCCTACCATGGCTAAACACTAGTCAAAGCATGCCATTGCACTATCCGTGCCATGATCCCTAGTCGTTTGATACTTCAAAACTTGACTTTGGCTAAAGTCATCTGCCGTAATAATTAACTAAAATAATTATTTATAAAAAAATTTAAAAACACTATTTAAATCAAAAAAATAAATAAAAATATATTTCAAAATTTCGGGAAGGTGAGCTACACCTATCTTCACCAGTTTGCAAATTGCTCTGAACAGGTTCTGCATCTATGAAATCCAAAACTTAAACAAAAGAATAACACAATATCTCTTCTCATTTGTAGATTAAATTAGTGTCCATGTGTAAAGTTGTTTGAATTGATTCCTTCATGACAATTACAAGGAAGGGTGGGTATTTCCTTGAAGCTCCAATTTTGGGTAGCAAAAAGCCTGATGAAGATGCTCAATTAGTCATCCTTCCAATTCCGTGTATTTCAATTTGTATGATGCCATTGCATAGGCCTATTTGTCCAGAAGGCCAATTTCAGTATAGGTAGTTCAATTGATAACCGAAGGTAGTTCATGGGAATGGGAAGGCTAATCAATTACGCAACCTTTGTTCCACATGTCCTAACTATCTCAAACAATTGTGCCTCTTCTAATCTAAATGGAAGCTAGTTGAAACTTCTCATGAATGTATTTTTCTCATTGTATGTTTATTTTTATTACCACTAAGGCATCGAACAATTTCTGAAGCTACAATCGCTTTTTCTAATATTTCTTCATTGCCCTATTTTCTCAATCATAAAATGCTATTCTTCGGAGCTGTACTGCTTTTAATTATTCTCATGCTAGTCACTATTCTATAAAACATATACTATCATATAAATGTACCTACTAGACACCTGCTTTCTGTAAATCCCAACAGATAATTTTCGAAAGAACTCTATCACCATTCTTTTCTACAGCAGGAACCATATGGATACTATACACCTGCTTTCTTTAATGAAATAAACGATTTGATTGTAATTGTATATTTATTTGTACACTTCTCATTTTTTTTCTCTGGTTCAATTGTGCTCATGACATAATGCATCAATTCAATTTCTTTTCTAAACAATCTTTTTTTATGTTTTAGGTATATATTCACAGAAGTGGTAGAATGGCATGAGCTTCTACTGATGGGTGATGCATCACGATGCTCTCACCTAGTGACAAAACAATATTTGTTTCTCTGTGCAAGTCATTCTCAAGGGTAATGTTCTCTATATTGTCCAAATTTAAAATCAAGAAATATCTTCCCTATATGCAAAATTTGTTCTCACTATAAAGTTATCACATTGGGGGAGTATATGACACAGGATTGCAAGTGGTGCATTTGATTACTCTGATATCAGTTATGATGAGTGGGAATAGCATTTATAAGACCTGTAAACTATTGTTACTGAGAAGGGAACGTGTATTGAGATTAGTTAACTACGACACTCAGTTTCAAGTATGCTTTTGTTCCCCCTTTAGGTCACTAATTTATCCTGCTTAACTTTGTGGAACATTGGAACCAAAATGGTGTAATTTCATTGAGGGCCTTGAGTACATGTATAGAGAGGATATCCTTCCATATATAAGTCTATCCACTATGGGACTAAACATAGAACTACACACCCTCACCAATTATTTCTGACAAACTTTTTATGAGACTACTGCATTAAGCAGTTTTCTGAATAACATACTTATCTTACTTATTGTAAGGTCATAGTTGTCAAAAATATGGGATGAATCAATTGGAAATATATAGGAACACTATTAAAGGCTCTAATAGAGGATGTAGAAAACTTGGAAAGTAGGTGAAGACACTCATGTCAAAATTTGAATTGGGATCTAATAGTGATGGGGACGGGGATTATGAGTGTTGTAAAGGCGAAGAAGAAATGGAGCACATTATCACAAGAAGCTCATGGAGTAAGGTACATAAAGTGCAGATAAAAAAGGTCAAGCAGTGAAACTTATATCAGTTTCTCATATACTCTTGATTTGAAAATATCCTCCATCACTCTCCTACCTTTTTGTGTGCCTCCTGAAAGGAAAAAACTAGTACGAGGGATCTTACCCTATTAAGCACGTGTTGTTTAACTTGTTTTCTGTTCTAAACAGTAGTGATCGGACCTTGTACAGGATTTGAAAAAAAAATATTTGTAACACGATGCAAACTTGTTTACAGGTTTGGGCAAATGATAATTCATTACCATCCTTCTGTTTCTGTGCACTAATGAATATCTATATCCGGTAAGATGTAAAGTTTGTACATGATGCGAGTTGCTCACATAAACTTTGCATATCCTTTACGAAGTGCACATCTTAATAACAACATCTACATAGTATTGATGTATATAGTATAGATAATTGTTATTTCTAGCGAAGCAACCAATGTACATGAACGATTCAGATGTTACCTTAATAAATTTAGTGGATGAACCTTCAAAAATATTTAGGAGACATTTCTTTATCAATGATTCAACAGATAGTATGGTATGTGTAATGTACACATGTATATTTGCTCACAGTTTTTTGCTGGACCAAAGTCTTTACAGTTCTTAAGTAATTCAGACCAAGTGCTTGTTATAAAACTGCAAGGCATCTCATAATTTAATGGTTTGAAGTGCAATAGCAATAGTTGTGCTTGTTATAAGGAGCTTTATCAATGATTCTGGTATAAGTCTTCCTAAATATGTAGCTCCTTTTTTTCGTTAGAAAAGAATTGTAGATATCATCTCATATGCCAAAGATGGAATGAAGGATCAATGTCTAAGTTGCAATTATTATTTCCGTATTTTTGATCGATGTCTACATTTCAATTATTATTGCAGATATCATCTCATCTGCCAAAGATGGAACAATAAAGTTAAATATCTTGTGTTTATTTGTTGCAACCAACAAATTTGTTATAGTAAAAAACTTGCTTCATATAACTTTGCGGATAGTAATTACGGTCAACAGGTACCAATTGTCTCACATAGCTAGTTCTTAATATTCAAAATATTTTTAATATCACTAATATGAAGCCATACAGGTGGGAAGGAAGTGCAAGAATTCTTGATCTAATCCAAAAAAAGTCATCAACATATGAAAGCTGTAACCTGCTTATCCATTTTACAGTCCTGATAGATACAATATAGTGGTTCGCTCGACAAAACTGTGAAGGTACAATATTATACTTTTCCCACATGTATCAACATCTTCGTGTGTTTCTGAAACTGAATCCTTCATCTACATGAACAGGGTTGGACTATTCAAGGCAAAATATCTCATGTGTAGAAGAAGCTCATGCTATGAGAGATCAAACTTGGCAGTATAGTAAAATGATGTATTTTGACTTGTTTTATTTTGCTAAACACGGTTGTATAGTAAAATATTATAGTTTGAACAATAAAAGTTCATTTTGTAAATTATATATTGTTGAACATATAATGTTAATTAGAGTATGGTTTAATTACTCCTTAGGAAGCTGGTTGAATACAAGTGCATGACAAATATATTCAATTTTTTAAATGGCTTTACCTATACCAACGTTTATGTTAAACGTTGAAAAATTATTGGGAAATGTTGGAAAATTAAATCCCAACGTTTTTACAAGAGGTTGGGAAATAAGTTTAGTTTTCGACATTTTTATTAAAACGTTGAAAAATTATTACCTATTATTTCACAATTTTTGACGTTGTTGCAAACGTTGTCTTTTACCTATACCGATGTATCTCTAAAACATCGTAAATTCCCAACTGCAGCAACGACGACGTTTGTCAAAAACATTGAAATTTTTTTGGGAATTCCTATGCCAACGTTTTTGACCTTTTTCCCGACGTCTACAAAACGTTGAAAAAAATCAATTTTCTTGTAGTGAGTTTGATTACGCGGGGATGACTTGTGTAATTAACCTTAATCGTGATTACATCTTAGCTACATCATAATGACCTTAACCATGCCTAGACTTCGTCAGAAGTTGACCGTTGACCAATGCTTATTCCAACAGTAGTTAATCGTGCCTAACAATTTTTCTAGTTTAGCAAGTCATCCTTCAAATATATCCTTGACCATGGTGACTAGACCCTTTGACTATACTCGTGCCACGTGTTATCTTTTCTTAAAGTTCAATTATATTCACAACCTAACCTATTTTGATCAATGATCGCATCATTTCTTATATCATTAATCATGCCTAATCGTGCCATTCAAAATTTTGAGAATAATATTTCTAAGGTGGGTAGAGGCTCCTATTGATGAATTGTCCTTGAGGTTATTATTAGCTTGTGTCAAATTTTTGAGAATACTTAGAACCTTTTATGAATCAAGACCACAAGACTTTAACATCAAACCCTATCTATCTATTTATTATTGTTATTACTATTTTTCCACTCCCATCCTTCCTTTGATCAATATTTCTTGTTAAGAAAGTTTTTGTTAACCTTGATCTTATCTTATTAACCAATACCAATTTTATTTAAAATTTTGTTACTACCGTTCCCTTCGGACCTATCGAGCCTATCTATCCTAGACATTCCTTAAATTCGAGGACAAATTTATTTCTAAGGTGGGTAGATTTGTAACTCCTCTTCCCGGATTTTAATTTTTATTATTATTTTATTGACTTTATTTCCAGTTGGAAAAAATATGTTGTTATCATAATTTTTATATATCTGTGAAACTATTTTTGTATGATTTTTTATAAATGATATATTTAGACCCATTAATTACCTTTAAGATTTGAAAATATGTTTTCAAATACTATTTAATATTGAGTATTATTTCAAAGAACTATTTTAAAGTATTATTATTTCCAAAGTATTAAATATAGATTTGGTTAAATATATTATAAATGTTATGAAATAATATATATTATATAGATTGATTTTGATTTAAGCTAGAATTTACTTCGATTCAATATTTATCTGCTTGAATTTACAAGATCTATTTTAAATAGTATTTGATAAATATGGATATATTTAAAACAACTACTGGGATCGAGATTTGGCTTACCTAGTTTGATTTGAAATTATAAACGCTATCTTAAATATTATTTAATAATATTAAAATAATAATTTTAAGTATTGTTTGTTGTTAATAAAAATATTTAAATTGATTAGAAGATTTGGTTAGTACTTTAGGGTTTTCAAATTATTGATTTCGAAAATTGTTTTGGAAAAGCATAAATAATTTTAATAATAAAAAGATTTGTTAAAAAGTATTTTGAATAGAATTTATAAAAAGTATTTTTATTTGTGATGGTAGCGAATATTATCTTCATGTAGTAATTAATGAATTGATAATTACTTTGTATGTTTAAATCATTTTGATAAATATTAATTGATTTATGTGACGATAATTAAATTTGTATGTTTTAAATTATTAAATATGAGATTTATATATAAGTTGTTTTTAAATTATTTGAGACTTAAATATTTATTTAATTTTATGGTTATGATACACGTCCTACAAGTAATTTGGTAATATTAGCATTAAATTAATTTCTTATTATACGCAATTGTTAGGTTAGTTTCATGTCTAAAACTATGATTGAATGTTGTCCTAATTTATTGCAATATCGCTTTAAGTAGGAATTGTATATATGAAAATGTGCAAATCTTTCTAATCAATATTTTGATATTCAATTTTATAAATTTATTTAAAGACTATTTAAAATATTAGATAATATTTTAGAATAATACCATTTAATCCTTTTGTGCATTAAGATTTGATCAATCTTCTATTAGTTAGGTTTAAATATATGGGAAGACCTATACGTGCTTATCTAAGCTAGCTAACGTGGTAACCCTACTCATATATGTATATACATCCCTCCCCCTGAAACCATGAACTCTTTCCCGTATCCATCTCCACACGACACCACAAATCGTCGTCCTCATCCCTGCCTCGACCGGCCAACCCGCCGTGCCAGCCGTCCCCGACTCCATCCACAGCAAACAACATAACCACATTCTTCGTATCCTGGTGTCCGTGTGTCCAACACAGAGAATTACATAAACAATCATGTCCGGACCCGTGTGTCCGTGTCATCTTTTCCTTCATCCAGTTAGTTACACCAAATTTTGTGTCCAACAGCCAGGCACATCGACAACGCTCACAAACAAAAACCAAAAGAAATCAAGCCTCACCGTCGCGCTACGGCGAGCACCCTAGTGAGCGCCGACGTCGACCAGATTGGCCGCCCACTACTACAGGCATCCCCAGACCGTGCCCCTGCAGTCGGCCTTGCCCCACCGGCCTGCCATTAATCCGCCACTCTGTGGCGCCATCAGAACGAAGCAGCACTACTAGCCACTCTCTCCTCGACAACCAACCAGCAGTCGGGATCTGACACCAACCTCGTACGTACAGGCGTAGCCACCGCCGAATCCCTGCCTTGGATCTGAACTACCACCTCCGAGTCAAAGGGACGACCGCCGTGCCAGACCCGTACGGGCCCAGCAGCTCGACCTCGCGCACGCCGCCCCGAGTCAGAGTGCCGCCGCGACCGCTCCGATTCCGGGCCGACGTCGTGACTTCCTCCTCCCGTCCGACCCCATCGATCAGTCGTCCTCCGCTTCTCCCCGTCTTCCTCTAGATCCTGCCGGACCACTCCCCCAACAGCGCCGATCATCTGTGCTGACCGTCGTACCCGGTGACCCACGATCGGATCCTCTCGCGGCGAGCTCCTCCATGACTTTCGCACTCGCCTCCTCCATAGCGGTCGGCCGACGTCGAGCCGACGCATCTCAGTACAGTGACACTACACCTCTGGCCGCAGATCTTCCGCCGTGCCCTAGCCGAGCTTGCGCGATAGCCTATGTTTCCAGACCACCGATGGCAGGCCGATCCTTTTCTCCGCGCCGTACTCGACGCCTGGAAGGTCGAGCTTCGCTACTGCCCGTCAATGGCAACGTGTCCACGTCGTCCGGCGATCCCCACCGACTCGTGGACCGCCGAGCCGTCACCAGAATTGCTCTTTCCACCGCGACGAGCCACCCAGTTTTGTCCCTTCCTCTGGGCGGTGCCCCAAGCCGCCGCCGCGATGTCGTCGAGCGTCGCTTGCGCTCGACCGGGCTGTGCGCCTCTCCTCCGGCGACCAACTCCCCAGAGCAGCGTTTCTTTCGCGCCGAGCAATCTCTGATGAGCTCTTCGAACTCACTTGAAACCCTCTCTCACCCTCTCTTGCTCTTTCTCCCTCTTCTCTACAATAGAGAAGACACCAGTATGAGTGTTAATTTTTTTTCTTCTCCTTGGTTTTGTGAGCTTGGGCTTTATATTGTTTTATTTTGTTAGTTTTGTTTTGGGCCTCCAGTTTATAGGAGTAATAGTTAATTTTAAGTTTTATTGAGAACAATTAGTATAGTATTTACTGTTAGTAAATACAAGTACAATTAAGTTATATATATTATCAGAATTATTCTTCTTATTATTATTATTATGACAAAGAAGAGAAGTGAAATTGGGCTTGGGCCTGAGGGTTTTAATATAGAGAATATTTTTGATGGGCTTTTAGAGACTTATATAGTTTGGGCCTTGTGTTTGAATATTAATTTTGGTCAATGGGCCCGGTATTAGGCTTAAACTATTTTGGATTATATAGTAATAAAATTTTGGATTTATATATATGGGTGTTGGAATTATTTAAGTTGGGTTTAAAGGTATATATATTTTATTTAAGCAAGTTTCTACAAGGATTTATAATATTGTATTTTGGATTAAAGAGGTATTTGAAAGTATATATAAATATACATGTAGAATATGGGTTTTGATATATATATCAT
>JANAVB010034417.1:13182281-13185521 GCA_029216955.1 Iris pallida
GGCGCACCGGCACTTGGGGCAACGGACGGAGTTCGAGCCCCCACGGGGGCGGCTTGGTGGTTCGCCCACGGCCCCCGGGCCAAGCGGTCGCTGGGTGTCTTTGACACGGCCGTTTGGTTTTAAATATATATATATATATATATATATATATATATATATATAGTGTGTGTGTGTGTGTGTGTGTGTGTGTGTGTGTGTGTGTGTGTGTATGTGTTCTCTGGTATTTCCATTTACTCTTTCTTGTATACATTTTATCTTTATTTGATTTATGCTGCTACGTAGCCTATTATTTACAAGCTTATTCCATTCTCGAGCTTGCTCGAACATATATATTACTGGGCGGCCAACTTTAATATATTATGTTCATTCTTGCTATTCGCTTCATTACTGTGGATTGAGATATAGATGATCAGTTATTTTTAGTACCCTTGACAACATAGTACGTCTAGGGTTAAGTCATCAAATCTTGAACTTATTGTAAGCCTTAGATATTTTAAAAATATTTTTATATAAGAAATTATTATTTTAAATAGCATTTATATCCTTAAAATAAATTATTATAATTTTCTAGAATTTTTAAGTAATTTTTAAATAGTTTTTAAAGCCAAAAAATATCAATTTGCAATTTATTAAATTATTTAATTACTTTTTGCAAATATTTAAATGTTTTAAATGCAGCTTGTAATATTCATTTTGCCGGTGCAAATTTTACTTGCAAAGAGCAGAGCGGGAAGGGGGGGTATTATGCAAATTCATTTTTGCACATAACTATGGCGGTGGGGGTTTGTGCTATTCATGAAATGTGGGGGGAGGGGGGGTGGGGGGTTTGCAAACTCTACTGACCACCACCTTCGCCTAAACCCTAACCTCGACGACCAACAGCCGAAACCTTAACCCTAATTCCTAAATTTCAGCCTGAACCCTAATCTAAACCCTAATCGAACCTAGCCTCGCCCTATAAATAGACCCCCCGACCGAAACCCTAACCTCACTCACTACCCCGACTGACCTAGCCACCGCTACGCAGTCTTCTTCTCCGACGAGCTCGTCGGAGTTAAACGCAGAGCTATCACCGTCGTTCTAGCCGCTGCCGTAGCCGCTCACAACCACCACCTTGTTCGCCTCGCCTCGACGAACCCAACGCCACCCTTCACCGTCGACCACGACGCCTCCTCCGCCGCATAGCACCCCCGACAACTCCCTCGTGCCGGACACGTACGTGTCACTTCGTGTCAGCTTTGCTTTCATGTCTTGTGTACACGTGTGTGGACTCGCCTAGACACGAGGAGTTTCACTGATGTGCTCAGATACGGCCAGCTCGTGTCGTGCGTGTCGTGTACGCCTCGGGCACTGGACTCGTGTGTCTTCATGTTCCTAACTGTCAGGACACGAAGACACAGAAATATGGGTTAACGGGTTCAATAAACTGTTATTGGGTTTTAAAACCCATTAAGCTAATGGGATTTGGTTATTTAACAAGTTGTCGTGTTTGGTTTGTTTTACAACCCATTATCTTAATTCACTATATAACTAACCCAGCCCTATCCTTATCAAGCTAACTCGAGCTGACCCCCTGGCCAGCCCGAGCAAGGTAAGTCACCCTCCCTGTTTTATAGGCATGAGTTCGAGCCCCTTGGGCTCGGTTTTATTTCTTTTTCTTTTGTATATATATATTATATATAATATAATATATATATATATAGATATATATATTATATATATATATATATATATATATATATAGATATATATTTTTATATATATATATATATATATATAATATATATATATATTATATGTATTATACAAAAAGATATATGTTATATACTGTTTATATATATACTGGTTTTATAATTATATTTATATATTTATATGTTATTTTCTATACATATATATAATCCTTATATTTATATATGTATACATTATTGTATTTATTAATTATGGCCATTTTGTGTCCAAACCTAGCAAGGGTTTTTGGGCCCAAATGTATCTAAATACATTCAAGGGCTGTACAAGTCTTATTGGACTTGATTCATGACTTGGGTCCCGTATCTGGACTCAGGTTCAATTTGTATACGTGGATAAAATAATAAAATATTAATTATTTATTTTTAGAAATTGTAACTTGATGTTTTTGAATTTTTATATATAATTTAAATGCTATAAAAATATGAGAAATTGTATTTAAATACTATGTTAATTTATCAAATTTAATATAATTTTTTCAGGATTTAATAAGTAATTTTGGCATTTTATAAATAGGAAAATAGATCTCATTTTCAGGATACTTAAGTTTACTGATATTTAATAAATATCTATGAGGGTTTTTAAATTCCAAAAAAATTAATATAAATTTCTATAATTAACAAGGTTGAGTTTAGAGCTTTGTTTTGTAATTATTAGAGTTATATAGCTATTTTAATAATTGCTAGAGTGAAGTGCACAGATGGAATTATTAATTATTAATTGTTTTTAAGTCGTGACTTGTGATTTTTGGGTATTTCTAGTATTTAAAATATTGACCTACCATAGTGTAAAGGCCCTAGGAAGTTGGTTTAGGTATTGTGTCACCCCACATTGGTCTCCTATGCTAAAATCACTATTTGCTAGGTGTCCATCAGAGAGTCTGTCACACCACTAGTGTCCTAGTATTTAGCTTAGTTAAAAACTAAGTTTATGCATCATTTTTACAGTGACGAGACACCAGGACATCTATAGCATTTCCTTCACTACCTTGCTTTGCTAGAGGCAAGTACCTCTACAACTTTATTTACTACATATATAAAATGTGTATAAACCATGTTAAATACCGCAAGTCATATCTCTCCATGTTTCACATGCTTTATACTGCTCTCAGTACCACCAGTTCTATATTGTGTCACATATCTCTCACATGTTAGAAGCTGGGTTATGGAGAAATGATAGTTGAGTACGTGATCATGCCCCCTTCTTCCGTAGGTATGTACCGAGTAAGATTGACATTTTATATGTATACCTTGTCGTAGGCGCACCAGTTGTATCTGTACGTATGTACATCTATCGCTTGTTTACTTGTACAGAAGTATATTTAGATACTTGTGCCACAGTACATTTTACACCTATTGACGATCAGGTACCTGCTACAGTTTTAAACATTCAAATACATCCGTCTCTATGACATATGTATCCTGCCATGATAGATTATGATATGACATGATTTCCTATTTATTACACTCCTATTCATTTCATGCTTCGTATATT
>JANAVB010034417.1:13185534-13200534 GCA_029216955.1 Iris pallida
AGAAGAAAGGGAGCACATTATCACAAGAAGCTCATGGAGTAAGGTACATAAAGTGCAGATAAAAAAGGTCAAGCAGTGAAACTTATATCAGTTTCTCATATACTCTTGATTTGAAAATACCTCCATCACTCTCTACTTTTTGTGTGCTCCTGAAAGGAAAAAAACTAGTACGAGGGATCTTACCCTATTAAGCAGTGTTGTTAAACTTGTTTTCTGTTCTAAACAGTAGTGATCGGACCTTGTACAGGATTTGAAAAAAAAATATTTGTAACACGATGCAAACTTGTTTACAGGTTTGGGCAAATGATAATTCATTACCATCCTTCTGTTTCTGTGCACTAATGAATATCTATATCCGGTAGATGTAAAGTTTGTACATGATGCGAGTTGCTCACATAAACTTTGCATATCCTTTACGAAGTGCACATCTTAATAACAACATCTACATAGTATTGATGTATATAGTATAGATAATTGTTATTTCTAGCGAAGCAACCAATGTACATGAACGATTCAGATGTTACCTTAATAAATTTAGTGGATGAACCTTCAAAAATATTTAGGAGACATTTCTTTATCAATGATTCAACAGATAGTATGGTATGGTAATGTACACATGTATATTTGCTCACAGTTTTTTGCTGGACCAAAGTCTTTACAGTTCTTAAGTAATTCAGACCAAGTGTTGTTATAAAACTGCAAGGCATCTCATAATTTAATGGTTTGAAGTGCAATAGCAATAGTTGTGCTTGTTATAAGGAGCTTTATCAATGATTCTGGTATAAGTCTTCCTAAATATGTAGCTCCTTTTTTTCGTTAGAAAAGAATTGTAGATATCATCTCATATGCCAAAGATGGAATGAAGGATCAATGTCTAAGTTGCAATTATTATTTCCGTATTTTGATCGATGTCTACATTTCAATTATTATTGCAGATATCATCTCATCTGCCAAAGATGGAACAATAAAGTTAAATATCTTGTGTTTATTTGTTGCAACCAACAAATTTGTTATAGTAAAAACTTGCTTCATATAACTTTGCGGATAGTAATTACGGTCAACAGGTACCAATTGTCTCACATAGCTAGTTCTTAATATTCAAAATATTTTAATATCACTAATATGAAGCCATACAGGTGGGAAGGAAGGAAGTGAAGAATTCTTGATCTAATCCAAAAAAAGTCATCAACATATGAAAGCTGTAACCTGCTTATCCATTTTACAGTCCTGATAGATACAATATAGTGGTTCGCTCGACAAAACTGTGAAGGTACAATATTATACTTTTCCCACATGTATCAACATCTTCGTGTGTTTCTGAAACTGAATCCTTCATCTACATGAACAGGGTTGGACTATTCAAGGCAAAAATATCTCATGTGTAGAAGAAGCTCATGCTATGAGAGATCAAACTTGGCAGTATAGTAAAATGATGTATTTTGACTTGTTTATTTTGCTAAACACGGTTGTATAGTAAAATATTATAGTTTGAACAATAAAAGTTCATTTTGTAAATTATATATTGTTGAACATATAATGTTAATTAGAGTATGGTTTAATTACTCCTTAGGAAGCTGGTTGAATACAAGTGCATGACAAATATATTCAATTTTTTTAAATGCTTTACCTATACCAACGTTTATGTTAAAACGTTGAAAATTATTGGGAAATGTTGGAAAATTAAATCCCAACGTTTTTACAAGAGGTTGGGAAATAAGTTTAGTTTTCGACATTTTTATTAAAACGTTGAAAAATTATTACCTATTATTTCACAATTTTGACGTTGTTGCAAACGTTGTCTTTTACCTATACCGATGTATCTCTAAAACATCGTAATTCCCAACTGCAGCAACGACGACGTTTGTCAAAAACATTGAAATTTTTTGGGAATTCCTATGCCAACGTTTTTGACCTTTTTCCCGACGTCTACAAAACGTTGAAAAAAATCAATTTTCTTGTAGTGAGTTTGATTACGCGGGGATGACTTGTGTAATTAACCTTAATCGTGATTACATCTTAGCTACATCATAATGACCTTAACCATGCCTAGACTCGTCAGAAGTTGACCGTTGACCAATGCTTATTCCAACAGTAGTTAATCGTGCCTAACAATTTTTCTAGTTTAGCAAGTCATCCTTCAAATATATCCTTGACCATGGTGACTAGACCCTTTGACTATACTCGTGCCAGTGTTATCTTTTCTTAAAGTTCAATTATATTCACAACCTAACCTATTTTGATCAATGATCGCATCATTTCTTATATCATTAATCATGCCTAATCGTGCCATTCAAAATTTTGAGAATAATATTTCTAAGGTGGGTAGAGGCTCCTATTGATGAATTGTCCTTGAGGTATTATTAGCTTGTGTCAAATTTTTGAGAATACTTAGAACCTTTTATGAATCAAGACCACAAGACTTTAACATCAAACCCTATCTATCTATTATTATTGTTATTACTATTTTTCCACTCCCATCCTTCCTTTGATCAATATTTCTTGTTAAGAAAGTTTTTGTTAACCTTGATCTTATCTTATTAACCAATACCAATTTTATTTAAAATTTTGTTACTACCGTTCCCTTCGGACCTATCGAGCCTATCTATCCTAGACATTCCTTAAATTCGAGGACAAATTTATTTCTAAGGTGGGTAGATTTGTAACTCTTCCCGGATTTTAATTTTTAATTATTTATTGACTTTATTTCCAGTTGGAAAAAATATGTTGTTATCATAATTTTTATTATCTGTGAAACTATTTTTGTATGATTTTTATAAATGATATATTTAGACCCATTAATTACCTTTAAGATTTGAAAATATGTTTTCAAATACTATTTAATATTGAGTATTTCAAGAACTATTTTAAAGTATTATTATTTCCAAAGTATTAAATATAGATTTGGTTAAATATATTATAAATGTTATGAAATAATATATATTATATAGATTGATTTTGATTTAAGCTAGAATTTACTTCGATTCAATATTTATCTGCTTGAATTTACAAGATCTATTTTAAATAGTATTTGATAAATATGGATATTTAAAACAACTACTGGGATCGAGATTTGGCTTACCTAGTTTGATTTGAAATTATAAACGCTATCTTAAATATTATTTAATAATATTAAAATAATAATTTTAAGTATTGTTTGTTGTTAATAAAAATATTTAAATTGATTAGAAGATTTGGTTAGTACTTTAGGGTTTTCAAATTATTGATTTCGAAAATTGTTTTGGAAAAGCATAAATAATTTTAATAATAAAAGATTTGTTAAAAAGTTTTGAATAGAATTTATAAAAAGTATTTTTATTTGTGATGGTAGCGAATATTATCTTCATGTAGTAATTAATGAATTGATAATTACTTTGTATGTTTAAATCATTTTGATAAATATTAATTGATTTATGTGACGATAATTAAATTTGTATGTTTTAAATTATTAAATATGAGATTTATATAAGTTGTTTTTAAATTATTTGAGACTTAAATATTTATTTAATTTTATGGTTATGATACACGTCCTACAAGTAATTTGGTAATATTAGCATTAAATTAATTTCTTATTATACGCAATTGTTAGGTTAGTTTCATGTCTAAAACTATGATTGAATGTTGTCCTAATTTATTGCAATATCGCTTTAAGTAGGAATTGTATATATGAAAATGTGCAAATCTTTCTAATCAATATTTTGATATTCAATTTTAAATTTATTTAAAGACTATTTAAAATATTAGATAATATTTTAGAATAATACCATTTAATCCTTTTGTGCATTAAGATTTGATCAATCTTCTATTAGTTAGGTTTAAATATATGGGAAGACCTATACGTGCTTATCTAAGCTAGCTAACGTGGTAACCCTACTCATATATGTATATACATCCCTCCCCCTGAAACCATGAACTCTTTCCCGTATCCATCTCCACACGACACCACAAATCGTCGTCCTCATCCCTGCCTCGACCGGCCAACCCGCCGTGCCAGCCGTCCCCGACTCCATCCACAGCAAACAACATAACCACATTCTTCGTATCCTGGTGTCCGTGTGTCCAACACAGAGAATTACATAAACAATCATGTCCGGACCCGTGTGTCCGTGTCATCTTTTCCTTCATCCAGTTAGTTACACCAAATTTTGTGTCCAACAGCCAGGCACATCGACAACGCTCACAAACAAAAACCAAAAGAAATCAAGCCTCACCGTCGCGCTACGGCGAGCACCCTAGTGAGCGCCGACGTCGACCAGATTGGCCGCCCACTACTACAGGCATCCCCAGACCGTGCCCCTGCAGTCGGCCTTGCCCCACCGGCCTGCCATTAATCCGCCACTCTGGCGCCATCAGAACGAAGCAGCACTACTAGCCACTCTCTCCTCGACAACCAACCAGCAGTCGGGATCTGACACCAACCTCGTACGTACAGGCGTAGCCACCGCCGAATCCCTGCCTTGGATCTGAACTACCACCTCCGAGTCAAAGGGACGACCGCCGTGCCAGACCGTACGGGCCCAGCAGCTCGACCTCGCGCACGCCGCCCGAGTCAGAGTGCCGCCGCGACCGCTCCGATTCCGGGCCGACGTCGTGACTTCCTCCTCCCGTCCGACCCCATCGATCAGTCGTCCTCCGCTTCTCCCCGTCTTCCTCTAGATCCTGCCGGACCACTCCCCCAACAGCGCCGATCATCTGTGCTGACCGTCGTACCCGGTGACCCACGATCGGATCCTCTCGCGGCGAGCTCCTCCATGACTTTCGCACTCGCCTCCTCCATAGCGGTCGGCCGACGTCGAGCCGACGCATCTCAGTACAGTGACACTACACCTCTGGCCGCAGATCTTCCGCCGTGCCCTAGCCGAGCTTGCGCGATAGCCTATGTTTCCAGACCACCGATGGCAGGCCGATCCTTTTCTCCGCGCCGTACTCGACGCCTGGAAGGTCGAGCTTCGCTACTGCCCGTCAATGGCAACGTGTCCACGTCGTCCGGCGATCCCCACCGACTCGTGGACCGCCGAGCCGTCACCAGAATTGCTCTTTCCACCGCGACGAGCCACCCAGTTTTGTCCCTTCCTCTGGGCGGTGCCCCAAGCCGCCGCCGCGATGTCGTCGAGCGCGCTTGCGCTCGACCGGGCTGTGCGCCTCTCCTCCGGCGACCAACTCCCCAGAGCAGCGTTTCTTTCGCGCCGAGCAATCTCTGATGAGCTCTTCGAACTCACTTGAAACCCTCTCTCACCCTCTCTTGCTCTTTCTCCCTCTTCTCTACAATAGAGAAGACACCAGTATGAGTGTTAATTTTTTTTCTTCTCCTTGGTTTGTGAGCTTGGGCTTTATATTGTTTTATTTTGTTAGTTTTGTTTTGGGCCTCCAGTTTATAGGAGTAATAGTTAATTTTAAGTTTTATTGAGAACAATTAGTATAGTATTTACTGTTAGTAAATACAAGTACAATTAAGTTATATATATTATCAGAATTATTCTTCTTATTATTATTATTATGACAAAGAAGAGAAGTGAAATTGGGCTTGGGCCTGAGGGTTTTAATATAGAGAATATTTTTGATGGGCTTTTAGAGACTTATATAGTTTGGGCCTTGTGTTTGAATATTAATTTTGGTCAATGGGCCCGGTATTAGGCTTAAACTATTTTGGATTATATAGTAATAAAATTTTGGATTTATATATATGGGTGTTGGAATTATTTAAGTTGGGTTTAAAGGTATATATATTTTATTTAAGCAAGTTTCTACAAGGATTTATAATATTGTATTTTGGATTAAAGAGGTATTTGAAAGTATATATAAATATACATGTAGAATATGGGTTTTGATATATATATCATAAATAATTGCTTTTGGGCTTTTAGAATGGGTATAAATATTTTCTAAATAAACTTTCTAAGATATATGCTGTTGACTAAATAAATATGTATAGCTTTCAAACCATATAGTAATTTCCAAAATAGTATAAATATTTATTTACGTAAATTATTTCGATTATAAGTCATTGGCCATGACTAATCGTGTTTCCCATTTTCTTATGATTTCGAACTCCTACATATCCATCCTAGCTAACCAGACCATTCTGGACCCAACGAGATTATCGATTTCACCAGCACAGGACCTCAGGCAAGTACACTTTCTGATTACTTTTTGATTCATAGTAGTCTATACATTTCATGTTTATACATATATCTTGCTGCTTGTTGACACGATCGTCACACAGAGTAGTCAGGAGGGAAAATATCTTAGTAGATATGTGGACTACCCAGAACTATCACCATGATGTCTATTCGTGAATAATAGCAGCTGCACACGACACGTACAGAGTGCTAGATTTACCCCCTAGCCGTTCACATGTCGAAACGGATATTTCACATCACATAGGTAGTTGTATTTTATTTTTTTCCTTGTCTTCTTCCCCACCTGCCATGTCATCAGTTACTGTCTAGTTTCCATATCTCATATGTTATTTTCATGTCTTGTTAATTCTATTGTGTTTTCGCATTGCCGTCGGTTTGTGTGCTTGTTCCATTCCTGACAGAAAACCAACATTTTTCAGGTTAGCCGTGGCTTCACTTAGTGTGGGAGATACGGGTGTACTTGCAGGCAACGACCTAGAAACTAGTTGGATAACTTAAACTGTTGTAAAGGATGGTGAGACTTTGTATTTTTTTTTTAAATATAAATCTTGTAACTGTTGTAATAAATCTTAGAAATGTGAATGAGCAATAAATGTATTATTTTATGATTTTGAGCATCTTGGTCGTGACGGCGTTCTACCGCCGACTCTGCGGCGTAGGCTGGCTTGGATACGTCTCGTATCCGAAAAACGGGTGCGTGTCGTGACACCTAGTTTTAAAAACTTAGATCTACACAAAAATAGTCATTAAAATCAAGTACTAAACATGTAAAAAATGAGGAGAGGAACAATCTAGACTAATAATATCAAAGGAAAAAAATTAATAAATAAAAATGCAAAAATCTCTCCATTTGAGCAAGGTGTACTTGCCTAAAAGTTATTGGAAAAATAAATGAGGGTTTATGAGAAGAGAGAGAAGGAAGAGAATATTTATAGTAGGGGTAGTTGGCTTCATAAAAACCCTAACACTAAGCATACCCTAACCATATAACTAATGACATATTTAAATACTACATGCTGCAACTAATAATTAATTATTTAAATGGTGCACTGAACAAATATCGGGTACCACATACTGAAATCATGAAAGCAAATACGTATATCAGGAACGGGGAGCGACAGAAGATAATTAGTAGGCGTATAGGATAGACAGTTATTTTATTTTAGTCTCAGTGTGACCCGGTTATGGACGTGGTTACCCGGTTATGGGACATACATACACTAGGGATATGTTCAATAGTGGCCATTAGCTACATGCTAGGTACGGTCGGAAGGTATACTAGTGCATGTATGTTTACATCAGCTCATCTGACGTCGGCCCGTATTTCAATGCAAATTCTTTATTCACCTATCCATATGCTCCAAAGTCGTCTTCAACATGAATTCGCATAGAATGGTTAGTTCGTGCACCTATGTTGGACCATATCATAGAACAGTAAGTTATCACGGGCTAGTATACCATTTATTGATCATGATTGGTCAGAGTTATGATTTACTGATTGATGACATGTATTTCTGTATCTTGCTATGTCCCACTGAGGACCTGGTGATCTCTCCAAGTACTTGCTGAACAATTAGTACGGAATAGCTGGACAGGTGCTGCATGATGCACCGAGTTTCAGGTATATATATAATATATAATATATTATATATATATATACATATATATATATATTATATATATATATATATATATATATATATATATATATATATATATATAGAAAAAAAATATATATATATATGTATATATATATATATATATATATTTTTTTTTATATATATATATTATATATATATATATATATATATTTTATATATATATATATAATATAATATATATATATATTATATATTATATAGAAAATATATATAGAAAATATATATATATTATATAGATATATATATTATATATATAATATATATATATATATATAAAATATATCTACATATATACATATATATATATATAAATATATATACATATATATACATATATTTATTATATTATATATATATTATATATATGTATATAAAAATATATATATATATATATATATATTATATATATATAAAAGGTATAATATACTTGAAACCTCGGCCCAGTATATATATATATATCTATTATATATATATATATTATATATAATATATATTATATATATTATATATATATATATTACCGGGCGCTTGTAGCTCAAGTGGCTAGGCGCACCGGCACTTGGGCAACGGACGGAGTCGAGCCCCCACGGGGGCGGCTTGGTGGTTCGCCCACGGCCCCCGGGCCAAGCGGTCGCTGGGTGTCTTTGACACGGCCGTTTGGTTTAAATATATATATATATATATAATATATATATATATATATATATGTGTGTGTGTGTGTGTGTGTGTGTGTGTGTGTGTGTATGGTTCTGGTATTCCATTTACTCTTTCTGTATACATTTATCTTTATTGATTTATGCTGCTACGTAGCCTATTATTTACAAGCTTATTCCATTCTCGAGCTTGCTCGAACATATATATTACTGGGCGGCCAACTTTAATATATTATGTTCATTCTTGCTATTCGCTTCATTACTGTGGATTGAGATATAGATGATCAGTTATTTTTAGTACCCTTGACAACATAGTACGTCTAGGGTTAAGTCATCAAATCTTGAACTTATTGTAAGCCTTAGATATTTTAAAAATATTTTTATATAAGAAATTATTATTTTAAATAGCATTTATATCCTTAAAATAAATTATTATAATTTTCTAGAATTTTTAAGTAATTTTTAAATAGTTTTTAAAGCCAAAAAATATCAATTTGCAATTTATTAAATTATTTTAATTACTTTTTGCAAATATTTAAATGTTTTAAATGCAGCTTGTAATATTCATTTTGCCGGTGCAAATTTTACTTGCAAAGAGCAGAGCGGGAAGGGGGGGTATTATGCAAATTCATTTTTGCACATAACTATGGCGGTGGGGGTTTTGTGCTATTCATGAAATGTGGGGGGAGGGGGGTGGGGGGTTTGCAAACTCTACTGACCACCACCTTCGCCTAAACCCTAACCTCGACGACCAACAGCCGAAACCTTAACCCTAATTCCTAAATTTCAGCCTGAACCCTAATCTAAACCCTAATCGAACCTAGCCTCGCCCTATAAATAGACCCCCCGACCGAAACCCTAACCTCACTCACTACCCCGACTGACCTAGCCACCGCTACGCAGTCTTCTTCTCCGACGAGCTCGTCGGAGTTAAACGCAGAGCTATCACCGTCGTTCTAGCCGCTGCCGTAGCCGCTCACAACCACCACCTTGTTCGCCTCGCCTCGACGAACCCAACGCCACCCTTCACCGTCGACCACGACGCCTCCTCCGCCGCATAGCACCCCCGACAACTCCCTCGTGCCGGACACGTACGTGTCACTTCGTGTCAGCTTTGCTTTCATGTCTTGTGTACACGTGTGTGGACTCGCCTAGACACGAGGAGTTCACTGATGTGCTCAGATACGGCCAGCTCGTGTCGTGCGTGTCGTGTACGCCTCGGGCACTGGACTCGTGTGTCTTCATGTTCCTAACTGTCAGGACACGAAGACACAGAAATATGGGTTAACGGGTTCAATAAACTGTTATTGGGTTTAAAACCCATTAAGCTAATGGGATTTGGTTATTTAACAAGTTGTCGTGTTTGGTTTGTTTTACAACCCATTATCTTAATTCACTATATAACTAACCCAGCCCTATCCTTATCAAGCTAACTCGAGCTGACCCCCCTGGCCAGCCCGAGCAAGGTAAGTCACCCTCCCTGTTTTATAGGCATGAGTTCGAGCCCCCTTGGGCTCGGTTTTATTTCTTTTTCTTTGTATATATATATATATATATATATATATATATATATATATATATATATATATATATATATATATATATATATATATATATATATATATATATATTTTATATATATATATATATATATATATATATATATATATATATATATATATGTATTATACAAAAAGATATATGTTATATATACTGTTTATATATATATACTGGTTTTATAATTATATTTATATATTTATATGTTATTTTCTATACATATATATATAAATCCTTATATTTATATATATGTATACATTATTGTATTTTATTAATTATGGCCATTTGTGTCCAAACCTAGCAAGGGTTTTTGGGCCCAAATGTATCTAAATACATTCAAGGGCTGTACAAGTCTTATTGGACTTGATTCATGACTTTGGGTCCCGTATCTGGACTCAGGTTCAATTTTGTATACGTGGATAAAATAATAAAATATTAATTATTTATTTTTTAGAAATTGTAACTTGATGTTTTTGAATTTTATATATAATTTAAATGCTATAAAAATATGAGAAAATTGTATTTAAATACTATGTTAATTTATCAAATTTAATATAATTTTTTCAGGATTTAATAAGTAATTTTGGCATTTTATAAAATAGGAAAATAGATCTCATTTTCAGGATACTTAAGTTTACTGATATTTAATAAATATCTATGAGGGTTTTTAAATTCCAAAAAAATTAATATAAATTTCTATAATTAACAAGGTTGAGTTTAGAGCTTTGTTTTGTAATTATTAGAGTTATATAGCTATTTTAATAATTGCTAGAGTGAAGTGCACAGATGGAATTATTAATTATTAATTGTTTTTAAGGTCGTGACTTGTGATTTTTGGGTATTTCTAGTATTTAAAATATTGACCTACCATAGTGTAAAGGCCCTAGGAAGTTGGTTTAGGTATTGTGTCACCCCACATTGGTCTCCTATGCTAAAATCACTATTTGGCTAGGTGTCCAGTCAGAGAGTCGTGTCACACCACTAGTGTCCTAGTATTTAGCTTAGTATAAAAACTAAGTTTATGCATCATTTTTACAGTGACGAGACACCAGGACATCTATAGCATTTCCTTCACTACCTTGCTTTGCTAGAGGCAAGTACCTCTACAAACTTTATTTACTACATATAATAAAATTGTGTATAAACCATGTTAAATACCGCAAGTCATATCTCTCCATGTTTCACATGCTTTATACTGCTCTCAGTATCCACCATGTTCTATATTGTTCACATATCTCTCACATGTTAGAAGCTGGGTTATGGAGAAATTGATAGTTGAGTACGTGATCATGCCCCCTTCTTCCGTAGGTATGTACCGAGTAAGATTGACATTTTATATGTATACCTTGTCGTAGGCGCACCAGTTGTATCTGTACGTATGTACATCTATCGCTTGTTTACTTGTACAGAAGTATATTTTAGATACTTGTGCCACAGTACATTTTACACCTATTGACGATCAGGTACCTGCTACAGTTTTAAACATTACAAATACATCCGTCTCTATGACATATGTATCCTTGCCATGATAGATTATGATATGACATGATTTCCTATTTATTACACTCCTATTCATTTCATGCTTCGTATATTTAGTATGATAGAATCAGTACTTGCTCCCGTCCTGACAGGATAACGTTGTAGGTATACTTACCGATGAGGAGTTGCTATGTGATTCCTATTATGGAGTTGCCATCGAGGATCAGACTTTACCTTACGAGGATGTACCTACGGGGAAACTCGTCTAGTTTGTTTAGTTGCTCGGGATTTTTGAGAGTAGTCATGTTTCGACTATGTATTTTGATGCTGGACCTATATCCAGTTTTATGTCTTGACAATGTATTTGGAACATATTTATATACGAGATGATTTTGTGTTTGGGATATACTCTGACTCTACATGACATATAGAACTATTAATACACTTTGATTATATATTGTTTGTCTTTAGAACAGCTTACTACGCTTTATATCTAGCGTAGGCTGGACATGACTTGGCCCGGCCCAACAATTTGGGTAGCGGATCGTAAAATATTTTTAGTGGTGGCCCATGCAGGTCCTGACTAAATTGTTTGGTTACGTCATTGTACCAAACATGCCTGCAATTAGGAACCTAAGGTAACTAGATAACACTAGGAATAACATTTATAACACCTAGAGCATTACTAGGATTGCAACATAGGAAACTCATTGCGACATATGCTCGTTATTACAAATTAGACTTTCTTGTTGTTTATGATTATTTACTTAAATGAGTCCTTATAAGTTCTTTTATTTATTAGATGGTGCTCACCCGCTCATCCCAGTATGCCACACCTGAAAATGGTACACTTCCTATCCAGTCGGTTGACCAGTTGACCGATGTACCTCCACCTCCACCTACCATACTCCTCCACTCCACAAATCCACCAACCCAGATGCCTCCACCACCTTCCACATCACAGTCCTAGCAGTACCCGATACTCCCACCACCACCTATTAGTATACCTACCCAGGCTTTCGTCACTCTCGATGGGAACCAACTACTCACTCTGATCCAGGGGTTCCTAACGACCCATCAGGAGTAGACCACCTTACTCCGCCAGAGCATGGAGCGTTCTGAGGAGCGTATCATGGTCCCACCACCTGTAGAGCCATGGCAGAGAGCGAGAAATATCGAGGACTTCATGGGCTTGAACCCCAGGGAGTTCATGAGGACTGAAGGCATCATAGTAGCAGATGACTGGCTAGACTCGGTAGAGAGAAAGCTCCTCGGAACTAGGTTGCCGGGTGACCTTCAGGTCGAGGCAGCGGGATTTCTGCTGACAAACTTGGCAGGAGTTTGGTTCAGGAATGAGCTACTATTCGTTAAAGGGAGGGCCATATGGGACCAGTTTAAGAAAAAATTCTTCTCGACCACTGCTAGAGTAGCCATGGGGCTACAATTCCAGAACATCCAGTAGAGAAACCATTCTGTTGATGAGTACGCGGCAGAGTTTAGTCGTTTGAGTCATTTCGCTCCTAGTCTGGTTGCAGACCCAGAGGAGATGACGCATAGGTTTTGCCATGGTCTAGTTCCAGACATTGGCATTCTCCTAGTGGCGAACGGGACGACTGACTACTACCAGAGCCTAGAGTTGGACCGGAGCATAGAGGAGCGTCTTCTGTCTTGCAAGAGGCCGGCTTCCGTACACAATGAGGGACCTTCCAAGCGCCAGGCTTTCCAGCCGAGAGCACCGGTGCCGCATCAGCTGACATACCGTCCTCCCACACCACATCACCCAAACCCACCATTAGAGCCCCGGGACCACGACAGCAGAAGGGAGCTGTGTGTTCATTCTGTAGGAGGCCAGGGCATGATCACTCCATCTGTAGGAAGAGGTTGAGGCAGTATTTAGCCTGTGGGTCTACCACCCATCAGCTTCGGGACTGCCCAGTAGTTGGACCACCATCTAGAGGACCGCCGCTTCCGACGCAGCAGCAGAGGTTCCGACAACATCTGCAGCAGCAGAAGGGATCCCAGGGGAAGGCTTATTGTCTAGCTCTTGAGGCGAAGCCGGAGCATGTTTCGGAGCCAGATTATTTGGCCGACGTCATCATAAGTCATATTTATTTGCATACTTTTCTAGCTCTATGCTTGTTTGATTCCGGTGCATCGTATAGCTTCCTGTCATTAGAGTTTTTGTATAAAAATCACTTAGTAGCTACACCTACCGAGGAGATGAGTAGAGTAACGGCGGGAGGCGGACCAGTACCCATTAGAGCTATCCATCTATTACTATAGCTGGGAGAGAATTTGGGGGACGATTCTTCTTGATGCCACTCCCCGGGTATGATATCATATTGGGGATGGATTGGCTTAGCTATGCTCACGCAGCTATAGACTGTCATGAGGGTAGTATTCTGTTCAGTCCCCCAGGTATGACACCATTCAGTGTCAGGAGGACAGGGCCGGAGATCAGCCTAGAGCAGAACTGTTGTGCGACAGTTGGGGAGTTAGCACCGCCATATCCTATCATCAGGAAGTTTATGGATGTATTCCCAGAGGATCTTCCAGGACTTTTGCCTGACAGAGATGTGGAGTTCACTATAGATTTAGTACCGAGTTCATCACCAGTATCCCGGGCTTGCTATAGAGTAACCCCAAAGAGGCTGTAGAGATGAAGGAGCAGATTGATGACCTGTTCAAAAGGGTTTCATTCGATCTAGTGCTTCTCCATGGGGAGCGCCAGTACTCTTTGTACAGAAGAAGGATGGTACAGTTCGATTGTGCATTGACTACCGGACGTTGAATACCATCACCATTAAGAACAAATATCCTCTGCCCATGATAGATGAGTTGCTCGACCAGTTGAGTGGGGCGAAGGGCGAAGGTATTTTCCAGGATAGATTTGTGATCCGATTACCATCAGGTGAAAGTCAGGGCTGAAGACATCCAGAAGACTGCGTTCAATACGAAGTACGAGCAGTACGAGTTTTTGGTGATGCTATTTGGTCTCACAAATATGCCAGCTGTCTTTATGAACTTGATGAATAAAATATTTCACCAGTATCTGGATAAGATCGTCATAGTGTTTATCGACGACATCCTGATATACTCGAAGACGCTGTGGGAGCACGCAGAGCACTTACGGACAGTTTTGGGGATTCTGAGGAAGGAGAGGTTGTATGCTAAATTGTCGAAGTACGAGTTCTTTTTAGACCGAGTGGAGTTTTCTCGGTCATGTGGTCACTGGAGAGAGGATCTCAGTGGATCCCAGGAAGATTACTGCCGTCAAAACATGGAAGGCTCTGACTTCGGTTTCAGAGATCCAGAGTTTCTTGGGTTTAGCAAGCTATTATAGGAAGTTCGTCCAGGACTTTGCTAGGATAGCTGAACCCATAACGAAGCTAACACGGAAGGACGCAGTATACATCTGGTCAGAGGACTGCCAGGCTGCATTTGAGGAGCTGAAGAGGAGGCTGACGACCGCTCTAGTTCTGACATTACCTTCAGGATCTGGAGATTTCACCA
>JANAVB010034417.1:13205534-13223034 GCA_029216955.1 Iris pallida
TACCATGTTTTGCTAGAGGCAAGTACCTCTACAAACTTTATTTACTGCATATAATAAAATTGTGTATAAACTATGTTACATACCGCAAGTCATATCTTTCCATGTTTCACATGCTTTATACTGCTCTCAGTATCCACCATGTTCTATATTGTTCACATATCTCTCACATGTTAGAAGCTGGGTTATGGGAAAACTGATAGTTGAGTACGTGATCATGCCCCCTTCTCCCGTACGTATGTACCGAGCAAGATTGACATTTTATATGTATACCTTATCGTAGGTGCACCAGCTGTATTTGTACGTATGTATATCTATCGCTTGTTTACTTGTACGGAAGTACATTTTAGATACTTGTGCCATAGTACATTTTACACGTATTGACGATCATGTACCTGCTACAGTTTTGAATATTACATATACATCCGTCTCTATGACATATGTATCCTTGCCATAATAGATTAAGATATGACATGATTTCCTATTTATTACACTCCTGTTCATTTCATGCTTCGTATATTTAGTATGTTAGAATCAGTACTTGCTCTCGTCCTGACAGGATAACGTTTTAGGTATACTTACCGAGGAGGAGTTGCTATGTGATTCCTATTATGGAGTTGCCATCGAGGATCGGACTTTACCTTGCGAGGATGTACCTGCGGGGAAACTCGTCTAGTGTGTTTAGTTGCTCGGGACTTTTGAGAGTAGTCATGTTTCGACTATGTATTTTGATGCTGGACCTGTATCCAGTTTTATGTCTTGACGATGTATTTGGAACATATTTATATACGAGATGATTTTGTGTTTGGGATATACTTTGACTCTACATGACATATAGAACTATTAGTACACTTTGATTATATATTGTTTGTCTTTAGAACAGCTTACTACGCTTTATCTCTAGCGTAGGCTGGACATGACTCGGCCCGGCCCAACGATTTGGGTAGCGGATCGTGACACTTATCCTAGATCGTATTAGCTGACATGATTGCGCCTTAAGTTCATGTATATTTTGGAACTGGGGCATGACATTGCTGCCAGCGTCTACTGCGGTTATGGCCGTCGATCGGCGCTGCAGGCGGTGCACGATAGTCTAGGGGTTGTCGGGGACGTGAGCGTCTCGTTGGCCAGGAATCTAGGTAGGTTTATGGAAGTAATTTCGTACGGAATTGATGGACATTTGATGGTTTTCTTATATATATATATATATATATATATATATATATATATATATATATATATATATATATATATATATATATATAGGGATGATATCGTATTGGATTTGATTTGGTTTTTAAACTAATCGAAGGAGAATAGGTTTTAGATTTAATAGTATTTGATCTGATCAAATTTGGTTTAAAAATCATGGCTATTAGGTTGGGTTTAATGACCGGTTAACAGAGCCAACTCTGTATCGGGTTGTAGGAAATTTGGGAGTTAGGTGAACAGTGCTCTGCACTATTTACATGTTTTCCTTCTTTTTTTTCATAATTGAATAGGTCAAATAATTAATAAATAAAAATCCAAATTTTCTAACAAAAATTTCAAAAATTTCTCAAAAATCCAAAAATAACTTGTACCATAATTTTTTTAATACCCATTTATAATATGGAGAAAACATTTACTACCTATTTAATAACTAGTATCTCTAATTTTTAATAATAATTCTAAAAAATAAATTTAAAATATATATATATATATATATATATATATATATATATATATATATATATATATATATATTCTTTTTCCCCCTCCCCCCTTTTCAGCTCCAACTATGGCCGCATGACCCCCCTTCCCCGAAGTCCTAGGCGCTGGGGCCGTGCACCTACGACCGTCCGCCGTCTGCTGCACCCCCTCGCCCCCCGGTGTCGCCCGCTCGTCCCCTCCGTCCTCGGCGCCCCTACGGTGGACTCGTGCCCGAGGCGACCAGGCGCCTCGTGTCCCTCCCTAGCTTGGACGACCGAGCAGCTTGCTCTAGTCGGCGTCCCCATCGTCGAGGTGGCCCCTAAACTCTAGTGGCTACTCCAGGCCTCTTTCCCTAGCTAAGCCCCCCGTGGCCACTCCCTGCCTCCGGTGGCCACCCTTGGCATTCGCTCCCAATGCAGCTCCTCCGCCTGTGTCCGGCCGCCGACCCGCGCTGGCAGTCGACGCCGACAGGCATCCGCCGCTCCCCGGCGTCGTGCCACCCCTCCGATGGCCTCGAGCGACGATGCCCCTAAGCTACTCCCCTTCCCTAGCTGGCTCAGCCGAACGGACAGATGGCGAGCTAGGCCCGGACTTCCACCGCCTTTCGAATTCGAATTCGATTTCGAAATTCCCTTCGTGGTTACGGTGGGCGGAGCTCACTATGCGCCCACTGTTCTCAAGGGCGGCTATGCGCCCTGTGTTGGCCGAGCGCCCCTTCCCGGCCATGCGCCCTCCTCCGCCTTAGCGCCTCAGGTTGGCTATGTGCCCGTCGTCGGCTCCAAGGCCGTAGTCAACCTAGCGCCACTTGCATGCCATGCGCCCTTTGTCGGACCACCGGACCATGCGGCCCCGTCCTGCTATGCGCCCTCTGCATCCTGGCCCTTCGCCAGCCATTCTCCCCCGGGTTATGCGCCCCCTACAGGCCATGCGCCCATGCCAGACTACCACGCCTCCAGTCTCCGGCTATGCGTGTACCCCTCCGCAGGAACCCCCCTCTGGCTTATGCGTCCCCCCACACGAGCAGTTATGTGCCCCCTACAAAACCATGCCCCCCTTCTTAGTTATGCGCCCTTGATCTCCAGGAAGGATCCTCTTCTTCCACCCTAGGCGACCTACGGCCGTTGGCAGCCGTTGCTATCGGGGCCAGCTGCTCGGCACCCTCCGTGCCCTCCAACCCACCAGCGATCGATCGCGTCGTCCTCGGCATGCGGATCGTCGGCACCTCCCTCACACACCTCCCCCACCCTCCCCCATCATTCCTCGCAGCTGAGTCAGCATACCCCCTCCCCGTCTTCGGCTGCGGCGCCCGCCCCCCAACAGGCCCTACCTTCGCTGAGATTCTGTGCCCGGATAGGGGGGCTGTCCGTCCCCTTTCGGCTAAGGACATCATCCTTTCCGACATTGTGCTACCGACCGCTGGCGATGGCCTGCCTTTATGGGTTCCTTTCTTCGAAGACTAAATCTCCTCCTTATCCTCCACCTTCGCGATGACTCTCATGCTTAAGTTCCCCTCTGGATGCCCGAAGATCGCTAAAGTGCAAGAAGCCATCGCAGGCTGGGGTCTCTCATATATTTACAGGATCGTGCCTTTCGACCCAAAACACATGTACCTTCACCTGTCGTCTGACTCGGACTTCTCTAAAATCTCGGCCAAAGGCACCTCCAGCATAGACGACCAAAGCGTCAAAATAATCAAATGGTCTCCCAGCTTCAACTCTAAAGTCGATTCGTAGATCATCTCAGCTTGGATCACACTACCCATCCTCCCCCTCGTTTGCTTCGCCCCGGCAGCGCTCAAGAGAAACCCGCAAACTATCTAAGGGCAACTACGCAAAGATATGCGTGGAACTCGATCTATTCATAGACCCACCCACCCAGATTCAGCTAGAGCTCGGGGAAAGGACGTTCTTCCAGACACTGGTGTATGATAACAACATCATTTTCTACAAGCACTGTTAAATGAGAGGCCACACCACGCAGTTCTATTTTTGTACGCATCCCACTACAAAAAAATGGTCTTTTGGGATGAACCTATTAGAAACGTTAGTCTGAAATGTCCTAAAAAATTACTATTTAGGACGGATATATTTTTTTGTAACAAAAAATAGTTTTAATTTGGACAGATTGGAAAATGGTTCTCTTATTTGGGACTATTAATATTTTCGGTCCTAAATAAATCCTGGAAATGTCATAAATAATCTCGACGGGAATAAAAATTATTTGGCGGCCTAAAGTTTATTATTCCTAATTTTTTTGGGAATCTTTTTTTTCCTGTCAATGATACTACTAACCGTTGGATCAAAAGTTCTAAGGAATGATATTGATTCCTCTTAATTATATATGTAAAGAAAGAGAGAGAGAAAGGAGATATTATGAACCCCAGATAAAAGAAAAACCTTCCTATCCATTTCTCCAGATCAAAGGAGAGAAGGTCGAAGACGCCGCCTACTGGAGCCCCCGATCCTCCATGTGCACCAGGCACCATTACTCCTCTCTCCGGAGCTCCTTGATCCTTAACAGAACCCCTTCGTCTAGCTCCTCCTCCTCGCCCCGCCTCTATCGTGCACCCCTTGGTCCAACACCTCCTCGTTGGTTGCTCTACCTCTGCATACAAGGTATGTTGGCTTATATTGACATTTTATCTTCATTTTGTCAAAATATCCATTGATATTTATATTTCCATTAATATTTACATTCTGAGAATGATTGGGTCTCTGGAGGACGAAGGAGGCCTCATGCTCTGAGTTTTCGATTGGGAAAAGGAGGATGTGAGGATATCGAGCTAGGTTATTTTGGCCTTTGTCTGAATTTTGGTTGCTAAATTTTGTTCCTTTTTTGAGGTTTACTCGTATGTATATAAGTTTTTGAGTTAGTAATTTGATTGCTTTCATCTGATTCGATCGTCAGCTTCAACATCCTGTAGGACTCGCTGAGATTGTTGTGGGCGGAAGTTCTCGCATACGGTTTACGATGTCGACATGACTTAGGTTGTCACTTTCCCCTTTCGAGTTGTGTATAGAGAAGATAATTGGGGTTTAGCATTCAGTATGGTTTGGGTTAATTTCTTGTCTATATGAATTCATTTACTCTAGAGTTCTATAAGAGACATCTCTTCGGTTATATTAGCAATCTTGATATATTTCTAACAACTTCAAGCTATCTTCATTTTGGTCTACCACTCTCAGTAGCACCTTGAGATGTAATATTATCCAACAATCTTTATTTTATCATGCATTTAACAAAACCATACAAGCTGAATATTATGCTGCCTAGACTGGTAATAAATGTTATTATGAACCTGAGCAACCAACCCTGTTATACAGATAAAAATAGTCATAATATGAAACTATTTTTTAAGGATACATAAGAAAATAGTAGTAGTCATAGTGCTATGTCGAACATGTACAGGATATCTGTCAAGTTGCATGACAATCTTTGTGTATCTGGTCACAGGATGGCCCTAAGATCATTTGATGTCCTGGATTTTATCTTTCTGTGGAAACTGGTACATAGTTGATATTTTCTGTTGGTTTTCATGGAAAGTTGAAAACCAATCAGAAACCAATTACAATATAAGTTATCTGATTACGATTCAAAAGGGAGAGAAAAAATAGATCTATTAGGTTCTAGCCTTCAGGAGGCATAACAGGACATAAATAACCATTCATTTAGTGAAGCCAACATGCAAATAAGCTGGCCAGCCATGCACATACATGCTAGCAAACAAACATTTTGTGGCACTAAATATTCACAAGCACACAATTGGACAAAGTTGAATGTTCCCATGAAGAGGAGAGGAATAAGCAAGCAATTTATTAGTTGTTGGATTTATCATATGTTGTTTATACTTTTTATACTGTGGGACTCAAATTGATATCTTGACCATTAATTATAAGAAGGTAGATGAGCATTTAGCTATAGTTTAATTAATTTGAAAGATAAATAAAACATAATTATTCCTCATATCTTCTCTACTTAATATATATTTGAGCTAAATTCCATATTGCTACTTTTTTCTGACCTCCATATGCAAAAAAATTTGTTGTTTTATGGTTGTCAAATCAGCAGTATGATCGTTAACTACGTCCATTTGATTAAATTATATTTATAGTAAATTTGAAATTATAATATAATTATTTTGCTCATCCATTTCTCATTTTTTTACCTATTTCATCATTCACACTGATATATTTTCCTAATATTTTGTGTCTTGACGATTAGTCTCACAGAGCTAGTTGATGTTGGTGTTCCATTACATGTTTTAGCACTGAATAAACAAATTATACTTCAAGTTGAAGTTGTAAAGGTATCATCATTCCTGATGAATATTTTCTTATTTATAACAGTTGTGTTTTTGGAGATAGATAAGCAAATTATTTTAAGACTATGGCTTGCTCTGTATTGTTGTCAGTTTGCAGCTTATAGAAACCAAGATTATATACAACATTGCTAGCCAGGAGTATTTGATATTCAGAAATTAATCTTGATCAAAAGATTGAATCAGTATTCACAACTTCTATCATAATCTCTGTTAAATTTCTTGGGCTAAAATTTTGGTCAATAGTTCAAATTGTTTATTTTGGGACATTTTTGGAACAAATTTAAGAATTAAGAAATAGATAAAATCAAAATAAAACAAAGGTAATTGAAACAGACAAGCCATTATACTGGCTGATAGAGCAATATTTTATTAAGCTGCAACAGTGATTATTTGGTAGAGTAATCACAGTTACATGTCCAGTTGAAAATTTTGTTTTATTAGCTAACTGATATTCAAATTAAGAAGATATAATACTCGACCTATCGTGGTCCATAAATCCTTTTTAACACTTATATTGATGCATACATCGTCCGACGTATCTAATGGCAAAAGCGTTTCTCTTTCAAGAGAAAAAAATGTTCCTTTCTGCTGAGTCGGCAATTGCGGTACTAACCTACTCGCTTCTCTTCTCCTTTGTCAAATCAATCAATTTTTGACTTTTGAGTTGCTCAAAATAATAATTTTCTATGGATAGTTATTAGATATATGTTATTGCTCTGATTCTTGTTATATCTCATATATGATATGAATTGTTATCTATACCTCCATCGGGTCATTTCTCTCGATATGATGCAGTATCAACTTTTCGATATATGGGGATCCCCCATCGTTGTGGGGCCGATATCCGATATAAGCAACCTAATCTCATGTTAAAAGGTATTTTTGGTTTGTTTTTTAGAATACTTGTTAATTTATTTATTCTTTTTTTTACTGATATTTGTTCCTTGGTGCTTGTAAACTTTGATGTGGTTGGACAAGCTTCCTTCATAACAGCTCAAATTTGGCTTGCCAAACTGTTCGCCACTTGAATGTACTTTTGTTTGCATGCACAGTTTGGCTTTCAATTTTAGTTTTGCCTTTTATGAACTTCATGGTTGCCAGTGTGAATGTGTCATCTCTTGTCCTTTTGCACCTTCATATATTTATATATATATATATATATATATATATATTTTTTAATATATATATATATATATATATATATATATAGCAAATATATATATATATATATATATATATATATATATATATATATATATATATATATATATATTAAAAAATATATATATATAAATATATATATATATTAAATATATATATATATATATATATATATATATATATATATATATATATATATATATATATATATATATATAGCAAATGACCTCTAGCCTAGTGGTTAAGAGAGATGCATGCGGCCCGAGTGGTCAGGAGATCGATTCCCGGTGGGAGCTGATATATATATATATATATATATATATATATATATATATATATATATATATATATATATATTTTAAAGGTGGATAAAGGTGCAAGAGGATATATATATATATATATATATATATATATATATATATATATATATATATATATATTTGAGAAAATATATATATTTGAGAAAATATATATATTTGAGAAAATATGATTTTTCTATTAATGTTGGAGAAAATATGATTTAAAAAAAAATTGCCACAAATTGTCGAATCGGATCATGCCCAGCCTGCACCGTTGTTGAGACGGCGGCAGTAAGCTGTATCACTCATGCAGGAAATATCAACAACACAATAATTGCCACAAATTTATTATTCCGAATTTAAAAAAAAAATTTTACAATAAAATGAAAGATACATCTGAAATACACTGTTTTCCACCGTTGTCGAGTCGGTACCGAGGAGGAACGTCAGTTGTAACTTCGAGTTCCAAATTCCGTTGGCGGGGAGCCGCGGGAAAATCTTGGGAAAAACCCGAAACGAAGTTCGGCAGCAGGTCGAAGATCTGGACAGCAACGTCGCGAATCCCGGACATCAAAACTTCACAGATCCAGACTCAACCACGCACCGAAGAGGGGCGGAAGAGTCTGCGGGAGAGAGGGGATCCGCGGGAGAGGGCGGCTAGGGCAGCGCCTCGCCGGAGAAGGGGCGCTGGCCGCGGGGTTGCCGGACAGCGGCGGCGGGTGGCCGGAGGAGTCCGCGGAGGGGGTCGGGCCGACGGGCTCGGCGGACGGCAGCGGATGGCCGCGGAGATGGGCGGACGGCTGGCGCGGGGAGTCGCGTGGTCGGGGGCGCTGGACAGCGCAGCAGGGCCGCGGAGGGGGCGGTGGCTCGGGGGTCGTCTTGGAGCTCCGGGAAGAGGGCTTTGGAAAGAAAAAGAAATGGTAGTGTGGGGAAGAAGGAGGAGTAGGGAGGGGGTTTATATAGGTGAAGGAAAAGGAGGTTACCGGAATCCGGAGTGTTCCCGGCCGTTCCGGAGGGGAAACGGGGAGTCGTCGACGTTACACGCGGAGGGGAAAGGAAAAGCCGAGAGAACTCTCGGTTACCAAAAACCATTACAGAGAGTAATTCTCTCTCTCACTCAAATGAATGAATGAGTGATAAATGGGTTAATGGATAGTTATTGGGTTTGGAATATGGGTTGAAAGCTAATGAGTATTAGTTATAGGTTTGGGCCCAAAGCTTGGGCTTCTAAGATTTGGGCTTCTATAAAACTTTAAGAAAAATAGTCTTGTAGGCTTAAATGTTTAAGAAATGGGTTTATGAAAAATGCTTGTGGGGTTTTTTTTTTATAATAATAATTAGCAAGTCAAAATCAGATTTTAAGAAAATGGGATTGGGTTTGGCTCAGGCCTGGGTCTGGGTTCGGACTCGGGTCTGGGTCTAAATCAAAAGTCCATGTTGTTAATAATTTTACAATAATTTGCACCCAAAAATATTTAATAATAATAATAATAATAATAATAATAAATTAGAAATACTAATTATCACACTAAAACACTATTAATAATTAATTACAAAAATATGGGTTTCACAATCTTCCCTCCTTAGAAAATTTCGTCCTCGAAATTTAAAGGCAGGATAAGAGAAACAAACAGGTACGGATATTACGCCCGTAACTCAGATCCAACAATAAGAATTTCCAAGGCAGTCGTGGATGAGACGGTTTATGATATCATCCATGTAGAAAAATACAAAAGCGAACCAAAGTACACGAGGTTGATCAGACCATCATACACCGGTCCTGATTAGACAATATATTAGTGGGTGCACCCAATAAAATATTGTCATGATCAAGCTTGATAAAGAGATAGCTTGCAAAACTAGGCTAACTTCGTCAGCATCAGTCAAGTTTAGAACGAAAAGATAAAAAAATAGGAGTTTAAGTGATGGCTCAAATTCTGATCTTCTTCTTAACTCTGACTAGGCTTGCAACTGGTTTCTCTGGCACTGAAAGGTTGATCCCAATCTTCAGTTCTGAATTATCCAAAATGTGACTCGGATCCGAAATGTAACGTCTGAGCTGTGATGTAGAAGATGTTGCACATTCTCAATATTAGCTGGTAGAGCTAACTGGTACGCTACTTCCAACGCGTCTTAAACTTCAAATGACCTGATGTACCTGGCCTCAATTTCTAGCTCCGTCGAAACTGATTGTTCCTCTGGTAGGAGAAACTTCACCAAATGCAATTTGGTCTTCCCAAGACCTGCCAAATTCCGAGACGCAAAAATCTCAATATATCTTCAAGCGTCTGGATTGACCTCTCTGATTGCTCGTCCTGCTGTACTCCATGAATCCGGTAAATGTGCCTCTCGTACAATGCTGCCCACTTCTTAGTGGATAAACCAACTTTGAAGGAAAATAAAGTGTGCCGACTTAGTCAGTCGGTCCACTATAATCTAATTGGTGCCCTTCCCTCCTTGGAAACAAGGCAATCCTTTACCCAAAGGTCATTGTTATATGCTTCTACTTCCTCTCCGAATTGTCCAGCGGCTGCATCAAACTTGTTGTTCTCTTGCTAAATTCCTCATGTTGACAAAATCCTATACCTGGAATTGTCCTTCTTTATTCCATAACACCAATCAATGGAGGCATATTCCGATCCATCTTATTATCTCATGAATATATGGAATACTGCGACTGGTGCATTTCTTTCATCAACTCGTTCCTCCGTTTGTCAGCCGATACGCAAAGTCTCGTACCTTTCTTCAGAGTTCCACTGCTGATCAATTTAGAAACCCTCAAGTGTTCCTGCCAACACTTGATCTCTAAACCTGCAAAGTGCCTCGTTTTGAAACTACGTTCTATTGATTTTTGTCCCTCAGCCTCGAACTTCATCAATACTGAATCAGCATCCAACTCCGTCTTTCTATCTTCAGGTAGTATAACCTCTAGTCCCACCTTCTCGATGTCTTCTAGCAGGTGCTAGTCCTTGGTTAAAAACTTTGCCATCAGTATCGACCAAGTGCATCAGCGACCACATTGGCCTTACCTGAATGATACTGCAGGTTGATGTCGTAATCCTTTATCTGCTTCAACCACCTTCTTAGTCTAACATTCAGCCCTTCCTGAGTGAAGATATATTTCAGACTTTGGTAGCCCGTACATATTTTCACTCCCTTTCCATAAAAATCATGCTTCCATAACTTCAAAGTAAAGATAATTGCAGCAAATTTCAAATTAGGTGTGGGATGATTCTCCTCATGAGTCTGTAGTTGCCTACACGTGTAAGCAATTACTTTCCCATGTTGTTGAAGAACGCAACCCAGTCCTCTTCCAGAGGCATTACTGTAAATTGAGAACCCACCGGTTCCTGCGGGTAGCGCAAGGATTGGTGTAGTGGTAAGTCTCTTCTTCAGCTCCTCAATGCCGTCTGGCAAACTTTTCGTTCAGATGAACTCTTCATTCTTCCAGGTGAGCTTCGTCATTGGCTCAGCAATCTTGGCAAAATCCTTTACGAACTTCTGATAGTAGCCGGCCAAGTTCATGAACCTTCCGAATTGAACTTGGGGTATAACACTCTTCAACAACAGCTATCTTCCATCGAAATTTCTTCTCTTGACAACATGGCCAAAAGTCCACCTTGTCAAAGATCCACGTTCAGATAACTTACCATAAAACTTCTTTTTTCTCAAAGTTTCCAAAACTTCCTCAGGTGTTCTTCATGCTCTTCTTCAGTCTTCAAATATATCAGAAGGTTATCTATGGAGAAGATAAACTGATTCAAATACTCATGAAAATCTCCGTTCATGAGATTCATGAACACAGCAGAAGCATTTGTCAGTCTAATGTCCTGACCAAAGAAAACTATCCATACATGGTGTTTGAACGCCGTCTTGGAAATGTCCTCTTTCCTGACTTTGATTTGATGGAAGTCAAATCTTAAGTCAAACTTCGAAACACCCTAACTCCACACAACCAGATCAAACAGATCCTCGATCCAGACAGAAAGTACTTGTTCTTTAGTGTCTGGTAATCGATGCACATCCGTTGTTCCATCCTTCTGGGCACAAACAAGATAGGTACTCCCTAAAGTGAAGTTCCACTCTGAATAAATCCTAGAGCCTTCATTGATCTGGTCCTTCATCTTCTTGGCCAACTTCGGGTTGACTCTGTAACATCCTTTAGAAATAGGGAAAGAGCCAGGGACTAAGTCAGGGGTGAATCCTATGTCTATATCTGAGATAATCCGGGGAGACTATCAGGGAAAACATCTGCCATAAGAGTGTAACTAAAATTTCTATTCATGAGGAGAATTACAGCAAAACTCTTATGATTGATCTAAGGACATCCTGTTACAACTTCCAAAAAGATGATGCTATACAGCGGTTCTAGGTACTATTCTTCATGGTCCTGGCTCTTACATGAGCAGTCTCCAACTGCTTCCTTTTCTATGAACCTCGAGTATACATCATGCCTTATTGTAAGGGGTAGGGTCTGCTGGATAGAAAGAGGGTCCCTAGGTTGTGGCCTAACAGGTGTTGCTGGGTTATGAGCTTTGGTTTGATAGAAAGATAAAGGGCAGTCCTTTATCCGATGTTCAGCAGATCCACATGCCAAACATTGTCCCAATCTCTTGCGGCAACTAACGGCCTGATGACCAGGCCTCTTGCAGTAGTCACAAGCCCATAGCTTCTTACGACAAGGCTGCCGAAAAGTAGGGTACTTGATGGGACCCAAATATCTTCTAGATTCAAGGGTATCCTTCCTAGGACAAAAGTTCTGCTCTAACTTGGTTGGGGATTACTAAGGCTACATCATGACGTTCTTCATGTCTTCTCTCGTAATATTCATCTGTTCCTGCTGGGCTTCATCTTGAGCTTTCTGGAACTCCCTGATTTCTCGAAATAGGGCAACCATTTGGAAGATGTTTGCTGGTACTGGTGGAGCAACAAAAATGAATACTCCACCAGGGAAATGCAATTCAGTTTGAGATGAGGTAGGATTCGCCAGTATAGGGAAAACTTCACTGGATGCACTATGAGGACGGTCAAACAGCCGCGAGGGGAAGGACCCTAGGCTTGGTTGAGGAGATGGGATATGATCCGGAGATGACACCTCATCGCCAGCAGGATTTGGTCAACCGTCATTCTCTGGAAGGTTTAGGACGCACACAAGCAAGGTAGCCTACCGGTTTATAATCAAGCAAAAATATTTACTTATATATGAATCGGACCTATGTCGTGACAAATCAATATTCTAGTGTTCTAATTGTTTCTAGAAAGGTTTTTCTAAGTTGTTGTTCAGACCTGCATGGGCCACCACGAAAAATATGTCACGACCCGGTCCCAATTTCTTGGGTCGAATCGGATCATGCCCAGCCTGCACCGTTGTTGAGACGGCGGCAGTAAGCTGTATCACTCATGCAGGTAATATCAACAACACAATAATTGCCACAAATTTATTATTCCGAATTTAAAAAAAAACTTTTTACAATAAAATGAAAGATACATCTGAAATACACTGTTTTCCACAAACATCATGATTTATAAAAGAAGAAGAAAATCTAGGCAACCAGCTCATCAGTCTCGAGATCATCGTCCACTAGTTGGGACCTCGAAAAATATCGCGAAACAAAGCCTCATCAGTGATACCTAAAATGTTGGGTCTCCAGTTAGGAGGGAGCAAAGTACAATTACGAATATCCAATAATTCAAATAATAATTTGAAATTTGCAATGTTAAACAATTTGAAATACTTTAACAAAATTTTTCACAATTCTACAATTGAAAACAATGTGATTTGAGTAGGTAACGAACTATGACCAGCTTGGGATGATTCAATTATATCCTAATGATACGGTCCGGCCTATCCTCGTGTATAGGAGGAATCAGCTCGCACAATCAATGATGCAATATAGGGGTATTGGTCATAGACGCTACACTACTCCCCCAATATCCCGAGTCAATCAGATTCAATCAATGAGTCAATATTCAAACTCTAGGAGAGAGTTCCGTGTAGCAATGTGGTTTAAAATTGCAATAAAACAATTACTAGATAAATTACCAAATAGACATAACTGTACTTGCCTTTGTTATTGTGACTGGATAGACGAGTCGGTACCGATGAGGAACGTCAGTTGTAACTTCGAGTTCCAAATTCCGTTGGCAGGAAGCCGCGGGAAAATCTTGGGAAAAACCCGAAACGAAGTTCGGCAGCAGGTCGAAGATCTGGACAGCAACGTCGCGAATCCCGGACAGCAAAACATCACAGATCCAGACTCAACCACGCACCGAAGAGGGGCGGAAGAGTCTGCGGGAGAGAGGGGATCCGCGGGAGAGGGCGGCTAGGGCAGCGCCTCGTCGGAGAAGGGGCGCTGGCCGCGGGGTTGCCGGACAGCGGCGGCGGGTGGCCGGAGGAGTCCGCGGAGGGGGTCGGGCCGACGGGCTCGGCGGACGGCGGCGGATGGCCACGGAGATGGGCGAACAGCTGGCGCGGGGAGTCGCGCGGTCGGGGGCGCTGGACAGCGCAGTGGGGCCGCGGAGGGGGCGGCGGCTCGGGGGTCGTCTTGGAGCTCCGGGAAGAGGGTTTTGGAAAGAAGAAGAAATGGTAGTGTGGGGAAGAAGGAGGAGTAGGGAGGGGGTTTATATAGGTGAAGGAAAAGGAGGTTACCGGAATCCGGAGTGTTCCCGGCCGTTCCGGAGGGGAAACGGGGAGTCGTCGACGTTACACGCGGAGGGGAAAGGAAAAGCCGAGAGAACTCTCGGTTACCAAAAACCATTACAGAGAGTAATTCTCTCTCTCACTCAAATGAATGAATGAGTGATAAATGGGTTAATGGATAGTTATTGGGTTTTGGAATATGGGTTGAAAGCTAATGAGTATTAGTTATAGGTTTGGGCCCAAAGCTTGGGCTTCTAACATTTGGGCTTCTATAAAACTTTAAGAAAAATAGTCTTGTAGGCTTAAATGTTTAAGAAATGGGTTTATGAAAAATGCTTGTGGGTTTTTTTTTATAATAATAATTAGCAAGTCAAAATCAGATTTTAAGAAAATGGGATTGGGTTTGGCTCAGGCCTGGGTCTGGGTTCGGACTCGGGTCTGGGTCTAAATCAAAAGTCCATGTTGTTAATAATTTTGCAATAATTTGCACCCAAAAATATTTATTAATAATAATAATAATAAAAAATTAGAAATACTAATTATCACACTAAAATACTATTAATAATTAATTACAAAAATATGGGTTTCACACAGCCGTTGCTATCGGGGCCAGCTGCTCGGCACCCTCCGTGCCCTCCAACCCACCAGCGATCGATCGCGTCGTCCTCGGCATGCGGATCGTCGGCACCTCCCTCACACACCTCCCCCACCCTCCCCCATCATTCCTCGCAGCTGAGTCAGCATACCCCCTTCCCGTCTTCGGCTGCGGCGCCCACCCCCCAACAGGCCCTACCTTCGCTGAGATTCTGTGCACGGATAGGGGGGCTGTCCGTCCCCTTCCGGCTAAGGACATCATCCTTTCCGACATTGTGCTACCGACCGCTGGCGATGGCCTGCCTTTATGGGTTCCTTTCTTCGAAGACTAAATCTCCTCCCTATCCTCCACCTTCGCGATGACTCTCGTGCTTAAGTTCCCCTCTGGATGCCCGAAGATCGCCAAAGTGCAAGAAGCCATCGCAGGCTGGGGTCTCTCATATATTTACAGGATCGTGCCTTTCGACCCAAAACACATGTACCTTCACCTGTCGTCTGACTCGGACTTCTCTAAAGTCTCGGCCAAAGGCACCTCCAGCATAGACGACCAAAGCGTCAAAATAATCGAATGGTCTCCCAGCTTCAACTGCAAAGTCGACTCATAGATCGTCTCAGCTTGGATTATACTACCCATCCTCCCCCTCGTTTGCTTCGCCCCGGCAGCGCTCAAGAGAAACCCGCAACCTATCTAAGGGCAACTACGCAAAGATATGCGTGGAACTCGATCTATTCACAGACCCACCCATCCAGATTCAGCTAGAGCTCGGGGAAAGGACGTTCTTCCAGACACTGGTGTATCATAACAACATCATTTTCTACAAGCACTGTTAAATGAGAGGCCACACCACGCAGTTCTATTTTTGTACGCATCCCACTACAAAAAAATGGTCTTTTGGGATGAACCTATTAGAAACGTTAGTCTGAAATGTCCTAAAAAATTACTATTTAGGACGGATATATTTTTTTGTAACAAAAAATAGTTTTAATTTGGACAGATTGGAAAATGGTTCTCTTATTTGGGACTATTAATATTTTCGGTCCTAAATAAATCCTGGAAATGTCACAAATAATCTCGACGGGAATAAAAATTATTTGGTGGCCTAAAGTTTATTATTCCTAATTTTTTTGGGAATCTTTTTTTCCTGTCAATGATACTACTAACCGTTGGATCAAAAGTTCTAAGGAATGATATTGATTCCTCTTAATTATATATGTAAAGAAAGAGAGAGAGAAAGGAGATATTATGAACCCCAGATAAAAGAAAAACCTTCCTATCCATTTCTCCAGATCAAAGAAGAGAAGGTCGAAGACGCCGCCTACTGGAGCCCCCGATCCTCCATGTGCACCAGGCACCATTACTCCTCTCTCCGGAGCTCCTTGATCCTTAACAGAACCCCTTCGTCTAGCTCCTCCTCCTCGCCCCGCCTCTATCGTGCACCCCTTGGTCCAACACCTCCTCGTTGGTTGCTCTACCTCTGCATACAAGGTATGTTGGCTTATATTGACATTTTATCTTCATTTTGTCAAAATAGCCATTGATATTTATATTTCCATTAATATTTACATTCTGAGAATGATTGGGTCTCTGGAGGATGAAGGAGGCCTCATGCTCTGAGTTTTCGATTGGGAAAAGGAGGATGTGAGGATATCGAGCTAGGTTATTTTGGCCTTTGCCTGAATTTTGGTTGCTAAATTTTGTTCCTTTTTTGTGGTTTACTCGTATGTATATAAGTTTTTGAGTTAGTAATTTGATTGCTTTCATCTGATTCGATCGTCAGCTTCAACATCGTGTAGGACTCGCTGAGATTGTTGTGGGCGGAAGTTCTCGCATACGGTTTACGATGTCGACATGACTTAGGTTGTCACTTTCCCCTTTCGAGTTGTGTATAGAGAAGATAATTGGGGTTTAGCATTCAGTATGGTTTGGGTTAATTTCTTGTCTACATGAATTCATTTACTCTAGAGTTCTATAAGAGACATCTCTTCGGTTATATTAGCAATCTTGATATATTTCTAACAACTTCAAGCTATCTTCATTTTGGTCTACCACTCTCAGTAGCACCTTGAGATGTAATATTATCCAACAATCTTTATTTTATCATGCATTTAACAAAACCATACAAGCTGAATATTATGCTGCCTAGACTGGTAATAAATGTTATTCTGAACCTGAGCAACCAACCCTGTTATACTGATAAAAATAGTCATAATATGAAACTATTTTTAAGGATACATAAGAAAATAGTAGTAGTCATAGTGCTATGTCGAACATGTACAGGATATCTGTCAAGTTGCATGACAATCTTTGTGTATCTGGTCACAGGATGGCCCTAAGATCATTTGATGTCCTGGATTTTATCTTTCTGTGGAAACCGGTACATAGTTGATATTTTCTGTTGGTTTTCATGGAAAGTTGAAAACCAATCAGAAACCAATTACAATATAAGTTATCTGATTACGATTCAAAAGGGAGAGAAAAAATAGATCTATTAGGTTCTAGCCTTCAGGAGGCATAACAGGACATAAATAACCATTCATTTAGTGAAGCCAACATGCAAATAAGCTGGCCAGCCATGCACATACATGCTAGCAAACAAACATTTTGTGGCACTAAATATTCACAAGCACACAATTGGACAAAGTTGAATGTTCCCATGAAGAGGAGAGGAATAAGCAAGCAATTTATTAGTTGTTGGATTTATCATATGTTGTTCATACTTTTTATACTGTGGGACTCAAATTGATATCTTGACCATTAATTATAAGAAGGTAGATGAGCATTTAGCTATAGTTTAA
>JANAVB010034417.1:13228034-13270534 GCA_029216955.1 Iris pallida
AACGATACCCCTCCCAGACCCGACGAACGACCGCGGCAGAGCACGGCTTTGGTCCCCTACAAGACCCTAGCTATTCTCCTCAACAACCAATTTGACTCTCTGTTAAATCTCCTACCTGAAAACAACCCGGTGAGTCCCCCACCTCAACCCCCAACGGAGCGTAAGAAGAGCGCTTCTAACTCCGTTGTCGACCTCTCCGAAAGCGATCGGGAGCCACCACAGTCTTCGAAAAACCCATCGCAGGTTGTCGTCTCTCCCTCCGCTCCCAGCAGCCCCATCATTGACCACCTGGCCATCCTCGGCCCAGCAGCGGTCGAAAGAATCGAGCAAGCTAAGGAAGCAGGATTCCTGGACACCCTCAACCCCCTTTGCACTCCAGTAGACATAGAGAAAGAGGTGGTATCTACCCCTTCGGAAGCCGCAGGTTATTCAGCTTAGAGGCCGACAGCTATGGCGGACGACTACACCGTTGCGACCCAGATAGCTCCCAAAAAACCCTACCACAAGAAGCAGAAATCCAACAAAGAGACCTCGGTCATAACCACACGGTCAGCCACGAAACTCAACAACCATTCCCCTCAGTCCTCTTCCTAATGATTAACATCATCGCGTGGAATGTGAGAGGGCTGGCCAATAAACTAACCATGAGAAGAATCAAAAGCCTCAAGAAACTCCATCGGATAGACATATTGGTTATCATCGAACCCAAAATCCCTCAAAAAAGACTTAAATCCATCCAGCTCCAGCTGGGCCTCCCATCCGGCATCAACGGGTGCAATGATATCTGAATCCTTTTTGCTGACGGCATCCAGTTTGGTTCCATCCATGACTCGAGTCAGGCGCTCTTTTGTTGGGTGGAACACCCCACTCTCACTTTCTGCTTCCTACTTTCTGCCGTCTATGGTAGTTGCGACATCCCTGACTGCAGGTTCCTATGGGATAATTTGCTAGGTACCCATCACCAACTCATCAATCTCCCACGGATATGCGTAGGTGATTTCAACATGATCACGTACAGGAACAAGAAATCCGTGGGTCGCCCACCCCCCAGTCGGCCATGAACGACTTCAACACCTTTATCTTCAACGCCCACTTGTCACCCTTCCCTTTCTCTGGTAACTCTTTCATCTGGTGTAACATGCAGAAAGGCGAACGCCGACAATACTCCTGTCTAGACCGTGCCCCGGTCAACATTCGCTGGTCCGACATGGGTCTTATATCCAACCTCTTCCACCTGAATACCACCGAATCAGATCATTTCCTCTACTGATTGAGATTAACATCAACACTAACCACATCAAGAAAGCCTTCAGATTTCTCAACTTCTGGCAACATCACCCTCAATTCCGAAACATCGTGGCCTGCACCTGGCAATCCATCGATGTACCCGACCCCCTCACCCGTGTGGCAAAAAAATTGAAAGTGACTAGGAAAGCCCTATCATCATGGAGCAAGCAAGCATTCGGCAACATCTTCTAGGCTACTCGCGAGGCAGAAGACGACGTCACCTGCGCTGAAGTCCTCTACGCCACTGATCGGAAGCCGGAGTCCAGGGTGGCGCTCAACCTCACCCAAGCTCTCCTCAAATCTCGACTGAAGGTGGAGACCGAATTCTGCAAGCAGAAAGCCAGAATGACTTGGGACATCGAAGGAGACAAGAATTCCCACTTCTTCCTTGCCTGCGTCAACGGTCGCAGACAACAACTCCATCTGCACTAAATCATCGACAAAAACGATGTTGTCCTCAAAGTTCATCGGGCATCCAAGCGTATGTGGCGAACTTCTACTCCAACTTATTCTCCAAAGAAGTAGTCATCAAGGACGTTAATTTTCTGGCCAAGATTCCCCATTCGATAAATGATCGAGAGAACAAACTGCTTCTTACCCCCTTCCACGAAAGAAGTCAAGTCAGCAGTCTAGGCTCTCGACGAACACAGCGCTCCCGAGCCTGATGGCTTCTCAGGCGACTTCTTCCGATCCTGCTGGAATATCATCGACTATGACTTCCACGAGGCCGCTCTCGCCTTCTTCCGGGGGCAAGGTACCCCAAATCTATCTCTAGTGCCAACCTGATTCTAATCTCCAAAAAAGAAAACCCTTAGACCTTCAAAGACTTTCGTCCAATCAGCTTATGTACCTTCACCAAAAAAATCAAATCCAAGATCATTGCTAGCCGGATGTCCACTCTCCTCCCCAAGATCATCTTAGAGGAGCAGAGCAGATTTGTTTTCGGGCGGAACATAACCGACAACATCCTCCTTGCTTAAGAAATGATCACTTGCATGAAATTCCCGTCCAGGGGTGGAAACGTCGCCATCAAACTTGACATGGAGAAAGCCTACGATCGCCTAGACTAGCAATTCTTCATCTGGGTCCTCCGGACTTTCGGCTTCGCTGAGTCTTGGATCGACATCATCTTTCGATCCATCAGCGACTCGTGGTTCTCCATGGTCATCAACGGGCAAGCGAAGGGTTTCTTCAAATCTAGTCGCGGAGTCAGGCAAGGAGACCCTCTATCCTCTACCATCTTCATTATTGCAGCCGAGGCACTTAACAGAAACCTCAACTTTATGCCGAACACGCCCAGATACCATCACTTTCACACCACCGCCGGCTGCCCATTAATCACCCACCTCGCCTTCGTCGATGACATCCTCATCTTCTCCTCCGAAGACATCGATTCGGTGGAAGTTGTCCACAGAACGCTCGATAGATACTCCAGATGCTCGGGTCAACGAGTCAACACCTCCATGAGCGTCATATACACTCACCACAAGGCCGATAGGACCCACTCTGTAGCCCTCTCCAACCTTACCTCCTTCTCCACTACCTACCCTTCCTTCACCTACTTAGGGTGCCCGCTGGTGTACGAAAAATCAAATTTGAGGATCTTTGACGGCATGGTAAGCAAAATCAGGATAAAAATCGAGGGTTGGCACAACGCGACCCTTTCGTCGGGCCGAAAGATGATCCTCATCAAACACGTCCTCTCTATAATCCCCTAGTCATAAAATACGTAGGACTAGGAACGTAGACATGCCAGCTGTATACATACGAAGTATACTCCAATATATGGAAACCTCGTATGAATACATAAGCTGTAAAATGCAGTAGAACCATGACTAATCTTATCCACACAAATAAATGAATAAAAGATATCATGTAATGATAATAAATTGTCTTGATACAATATGTTGGGCGGAGAAAAATCCACTACCAATAGATAAGGAAAAATACATGGAAAATGAAATGAGTTTGGCGAGCGAAGCGAAGACGATCCAAGTGCAATCATCCTCGAAGAAATAGAGAGGATCACGACAAGAGCTATAATACCTGCGAAAGACAAGAGCACACACCTGGCGAGATAACCAGGTCCTCAGAGGGACGTAACAAGACACATAATATTATGCCATATAAACTGAATAAATATTGCTCAAATAAATAAGTCAATTGAATTATAACATGGTCCAATACACACCTATTGAACTAGCTTACTATCCCCTCAACCAAACATTGCAGAAGATGGTAAACTAATTCACGGTGACGTATCTTTCCATGCTATGAATCCAATATGGTATCCGGACCCCAACAAGGTTCAATACCTTATCATCGAAGTAGTAAGCCACACCTACAACCAAATAAGGACAAGATGTGAAGAACTAATCTGTGACAATTTATTGTTCCAACCACGGTCAGATACAAGTACCCAAACCAAAAGTACTCATACCTAACGGATAAGGTAGCCTAACCAGTCTAAGTGAATGCAATTTTAAGAATAGTTCACGGTCGCATGACTACCGGGTCAAGTCAAGAAAATACCAATACAGTACAGTACTTCAGTAGCGAGTCACAACACCATATACTATTCCTCAATATCGAGCGAGTATATAGCATATAGTCTACCTATCATTCCTCAGTAGCAAGCGAGTCTACGATAGATAGGGTGGTAGTCAACTTTCAATCATGTTCTCCCCGCCCAATGCCAACTCATAACTGCTAAGTCTTCTATCATGTAATTCTATTAGCAGTTATTTCCTAACACATGGCTTATACGTACTGGTGGCTAGCCAATCATGCATGTCCGAGTCCTATATGTGACTCACAACAACGTGGTATAAATGTGTCAAGGCCTATGAATGCAACACACAAGGTGGTCGCTTAAATCTAGGTTTAATGTGTAAGAAAAATAATACATAGCAGAAAATATAACTTGAACAATAAATTCTAACAGGTTATGCCATGTATCACAGTTTGTTTTACATAAAGAAAATAATGAATAATGCATGAAATATGAGCTAAAATAAATAAACAGCAAATAGCAAGGTGTCTTGCCTGGTGTGTCTCCTGGAGTGGTGCGATGATCGAGTAAGTCCTATTTTATCCAATTGCCGAGGTCGATGTGTAAGGGTCCAATTTGTGAGAAAATAGGAAAGTACAGTTTCGTTATGATTGGTGATGATAATTGAAGAGAGAGTTTGAGGAAAAAGAAGAAGTTATGTATAGTATTTTAAAAAATATTTATAATATTGAAAACTAGATTTATATTAGTCAAAATATGTTTTAGATAATACCAAAAATATATAAAAAAATCATTTTAACTAAAAACTCGAAGTTTGTCAAAGTTTGGATTTTTGGGTAAAAATACATTTTTATAAGTAAAAATATTTCTTGGATAAATATTTCAAAAGTACCAGAAAAATCATTTTATAAGTTGAAACCTACATTTTATGAGCTAGAATATTTATAGATAATTATCTAATCATTGGAAAAAAATATTTTTTAAGGTGTAGAACTATCCCCAACCCATATCTATATTTTTCTTTAAAATTATTTAATGCATTTATATACAGTTAAGAAAAGCAACTATAATAATACTATAACACTAATGATAATAATAATAATAATAATAAAAATAATACTAATTAATAATAGCCCAATCCTCCTTTTATTAATAATAATAATAATAATAATAATAATAATAATAATAATAATAATAATAATAACAATAATAATAAAAATAATACTAATTAATAACAGCCCAATCCTCCTTTTAATAATAATAATAATAATAAATAACAACATATATTGCTGTTCTTCATCCGAAAATAAAGGTGAAAGAAAGAAAGTGGGAGTGGAGAGAGAGAGAGAGGGGAGAGGAAGTACGGAAAGGGGGTTTCACTTGTGGGTGGCTCCGCCACGCGGCGGCGGTGGTGCTGTGGGTGGAAGGCAAGCGGCGCGGTCGATCGATGGTTGACGCGGCTCTCGGCGCGGTCGTCGAACGACGCGGGGAGTGGTGGCTCGTGAAGGCGGCGGCCGGGAAGTCGGAGACGGAGGCGTAGGCGAAGGTCGATTGTAGGCCATCCGGGGTGGCCCTGCGCGCGGTGGTGCGCACGGCGGGGCGAATCCGCGGTGGAGAGCGAAGTCGGAGGGTGCGGCGGTCCCGAGACGACGCGACGAGGGTCTACGGGAAATGCGCCAACGGCGACCGCGGCTCGCCGGTGCTGGGCGCTCGGCGGAGGCGCCCGACTGTAGAGGACGCCGGCGCTCGACCTGTCGCGAAGGCGAGGAGGATGCATGACGAGATGCAAGGTACGGCTTGGCGCAGTGGTCGACGCCGGAGCGGCGAGGCGGGAGACAGATGAGGGTTTGTATTTTATTTTATTTTATTTTCTGGTGTCTGGTGGTGATGGTGGTTGCGATGGTTGCTGTTGTGGGTGCGGCGATGATGACGTGGTGGTGTCGGTGGTGATGACGGTGGCGGTCAAAGGGTGTTGGCGAGGCAGGAGGAGGCTGGCCGGCGTCGGAGTGGGGACGTGATATCTATGATGGTGTTGGAGTTGGGGAATCGACGTGGAGGTGTCCCGGACAGTAGGTGGTCGGGATTTGAGGCGAAGGTGGTGGCACGGGGTATGGGTTTAGGTTAGCAATTTGATGATGTCGGGGTATGTCCAACACGGGAAAGAAGCTGATGTACCTGTAAATATGGAATAAAAAATCTGACACCGACATGATGCACGGATTATCACGCCGCAGTACCAAAATACGGAGGCGGACTAGGCCAGCTACTCCATATGAGGTATATAAACGTCACACGGTGATCGTGGCTGTCAAGAGACAAGGGGGTGCACGCTACAATCAAGTCTCCTATGGTCTCACAGAGCATCTAGGTCTCAATCAATCAAAACAAGAAGCAGTAAATAATGATCATATAAGATAAAGCAGTAAGGCGTCTCCGACGCATCATCAAAATAATCATGGGGATCTAGCTTTTTAAGTTAGCTAGCCCAGAGAGTCATAGGTACATAATTGTATTCAGCTGTAGTCTGATTTAATTATAAATTATGCAAAGACAAAATATCCAGATTAACCGGCTAAACAGGTGCCGGTGGCTAAATGCCAGAACATAAGTAAAGATACTACAGTGGTGGAGAAGAAACCCACTCGAGTCCCCCGCAAGCCATGCTCCTAGTATGCACCATTGACGTCAGGGAAGAAGTTTGGATCCTCAGGCGCTGCTATGAGATTTGGCCAAACAAAACCAACGGGGTCAGCCCCGAATAGTAAGTACCACAAGGGAGCACAAAAGAGAGATAAAATCCAAGCACAAAATAATAATACTAGTAATAATAAAAGCCTCCGGTCGTAACCTTGGTCCACAGCCTGTCCTAGCACGATAGCCCAACCCAACAACCAAACAAGGACATGGGTTGGACCACGCACCATGACAGCCCATGTCCCTCGGCTACTAACGAAAGTTATAAGGCACAGTCAAGTCATTTTTCAAGCAGTCATTCATTCATACGGCTTTCTATATTTGGCAGAGTTATCCCCGCGATACTGATTAAAAGGAATCCTCAGATCGTGTCAACCCAGCAGGGCTAGCCAAACCATTTAAACATATAGCACATTTATTTTGTACCGGTCCCCCGGAGGGCTACCGTGCTGAAACATATAACACATAGCTCGTAGAAGTCGGATATAGCCATCCGCTATAGGCGAGTGAAACCATATCCATGGCTGCCAACCCGACACGTCAGGACTGGACCTGGGGTAGGTTATCCTCGGAGTTCACATGTCGTGGTCACATGCTCACTCTCCTAGATGTCGTATATTATACGAGTACCCCAAGAAGGGATCCGTACTGGCTCATAGAGTCATACATATGTACGCCCTTCTTGGTGTAATGCAACACACAATACATACCACATCATTGCTACTGACCAATCGCTATGTAAATTCTGGACTCTTGGAGGTACTAACAGGTATCACATAGGAATACTTAGCACATAGGATAGCATATCGGTGCTCACATAGATTGTACCTTAGTATACACATAGGGTTATCCAGCATACGCATCGGAGTCAGATCAGGAATAAGGACCAAGACACAAGAGGAAATAGAACAAGAAGGCACTACGCACTTTGGGTATGAAGTGCTCGCAAGTCATGAAGTGGCCCTAACGGCGCACGGGCAATGTGCAAGGTAAAAGGTGCACAAGGAGCAAGGTGCACAAGGTGCCAAAGTTACATATGAATTCTGGTTAAAATGAGACATGAAGATTCTTGAATCCAAGACAAAGATCTACAACTTTTATGTTGGGAGTTGGGGGAAATTCTGGCCAGAAATAAGCCAAATAGGGCATAAAATAGCCAAAAATAGACAAAATAGGCTCTATGCGGCATACTGCGGCACTATTCAGCCTTCTGCGGCAATACGACATTCTATAACACTATTCATTCCATGCGGCACTATGCATCCATGAGACTGTGGCACTATTCATTCCTGCGGCACTATTCATTCTATACGGTACTACGCATCCATGCGGCTGCGGTACTATTCATTCCTGTGGCACTATTTATTCCATACGACACTATCCATTCATGCGGCTAGGAACTATTCATTCCTACGGCACTATTCATTCCATACGACACTATTCATTCATGCGGCTGCGGTACTATTCATTCCTGCGATACTATTCATTCCATACGGTACTATTCATTCATGCGGCTGCGTCACTATTCATTCATGCGGCTACGGCACTATTCATTCTATGCGGCACTATTTATTCATACGGCTGCAGCACTATTCATTCCTGCGACACTATTCATTCATGCGGCTGCGACACTATTCATCGTCCCTACCAAAATCAGGGCAGATGACATAGAAAATGTCCAAATATTATTTTGGCCATAACTTCCTCAAAAGAAGTCGAAATCTAACTTTTCAAAGGTTAAAATTGTGTAGAATCAAATTTCCTACAACCTAGGACCATTAGTTTTCAAAAATAACCAAGTTTGATAGATCAAAACCATGTAAATACATAAAACACTAGTTTTAGAAACTTAGATCTACACAAAACTAGCATTAAAATCAAAAACTTCAAGAACTAAACTTGTAGAGAATGAAGAGAAGAACAATATAGACAAATAATATCAAAAGAAAAATCAAGAATAAAAAATTTATAAATCTCCACTTTTGAGCAAGTTGTACTTGCCTAAGGATGGTGGTTGAGGGAAATAAATAGAAGAGTGAATAAGGAGAGAGAGTGAGGAAGAGAATATAAATAGGGGTTGGGTTGGCTTAAGAAAACCCTAATCTCTAAACATGCTCTAACCATTCCACTAATGACATGCTTAAAAGCTACATACAACCATTAAATAATAATAAATAGAATTATGCACATGCTAAATACGGGATACCATGTACAGAATTTATGAAAGAATACGTATATCGGGATCGGGGAGTGACATCTCTATCCTCCTTAGAAAAATTTCTTCCTCGGAATTTCAGCCAAGACAATGATAGAGAAATCCGGACAAGCAAGGTGCAATTACAATCTACGTAAGCAACTTATCATTAGCAGTCATTGATCATATATTTCAAAATGGTACAAAACAAGCATGTAAACAGATTACCAAGACATGAGGAGAAACATACCTTCTGAGTCGAACAAGTACGGATACCGAGATCTAATCTCGTCCTCGTGCTCCCAGGTTGACTCTTCCGGAGAGTGATGGCCCCAAGCAACACGGACAAGGCTAATAGTCCGGTTCTTGAGCACCTTCTCCCGCCGATCCAAAATAGACACGGGTTGTTCCTCGTAAGTTAGGTCGGTACCAATGACTAACTCTGAATGGTTGAGGACATGACTCGAATTCGGGACATGTAGTGCCCCGCTCCGCGAAGGCACTAGATAAACAGAAAGATCGGATTGCTGGCTCTGCAACCGAAGACGATTAATCTGGGTGAGTAGATAAAGTCTCATTTTATGATTCGCTTGCACCTCATAAAAATCTGAGCTTTTGAATGAATATATTGCTAATAACAAGACAGTAATCTTGAGTATGCTTAAATAAGAACCCGCACATTTTTTGCTAAGAAAGAGAACGGTTTCCTGCTTGAAAAGAAGATGGAATTGTTTATAAATTGCTCGATTGAATGAATGATGGTTTCATTTGATATTGCATGTGCATTAGGGTATCCACTTAGTGACGAGCTGAACCCTAGAGAGTCACAGCGGCTAGCGAGGAGTTGAACCCATGCGACTCACAGCGGTTAGCGACGAGCTAAACCCAAGAGAGTCACAACGGCTAGCGACGAGCGGAACCCATGCGAGTCACAGCGGTTAGCGACGAGCTGAACCCGTGGGAGGCACAACGGCTAAGATGGAATTAAAATGTTGGCTTTTCAAAGATGTTTTCAAAAGAATGTAAACTGACTCTATATGCATGGAATGAATCTAGGTAAAACTAGCAAGATCACATCACAAGAAACATTTTCTCACTAAATGAACAGTGATCGTTTCAGACAAATGTAGATTTTTGTTCACAATTCACCAGTATGCTGATATACTGATCCACCATCAGTCTGCATGCAGGTGCACTATGCATCGAGAAGGATAGTGTGAAGCGATAGCCCGAGCCTCATCCTTAGGAGCCAGAAATTAGAAGAGATACCAAGAGATGACATCTGTTACAAAGAGTTTGGTTTTGTATAGAAAGGGATGTAATGTATGGAAACGGGATCATTATAATCGATAAAGTTCTGAGAGAATGTAACATTGTATCAGAGAGAATCGAGAGCTTGTAATCTGTACAGATAAAATCAATAAAGAGAATTGTTTCTTGTTACCATTGTGTTCAATGCATGTATTCTGAGATATGTCTGTTGCTGCTTCAATTATCTGCGATATGTTCCGCTGCGTATTGTCAATATTGTCTATCTTGTCTTGCTTCAGGTCTTGGCCTTGTACAAGTGCAACTTAGGCTTGTACGGCATTACGCCTTAGCGAGGACGAACGGTCCCAAAGAGTCCAAAGCGAGGACGAAAGGACTCTGCTGGATCGGGGCGTGACAAAATGGTATCAGAGCAACACGATCCTCTGGCCAATTTTGATTCAATTGAATTCGTAGATGTTCTTCTGATCGAAATTCCTTTGCCTACTCGATATCAATAATGAGATGAACGTTCTATACAATAAGTCTGTAAATATTTTTATGATGCCGGCATATATTTTATCGATTTGATTGATTGAGATTGAAATGCTTGATTGAACAAGAGTTTTGATATGATCTGAATTGTGATTTCCTGGATTGATGATGGCCAAGGATGAGGACTATCGCTGCTACAGATATCATATATTTCTCCTTAAGTTTCGAGGACAAAACTTCTTTTCGGTGGGTAATTATGTAGTGCCCCGCTCCGCGAAGGCACTAGATAAACAGAAAGATCGGATTGCTGCCTCTGCAACAGAAGACGATTAATCTGGGTGAATGGACAAAGTCTTATTTTATGATTCGCTTGCGCCTAATAAAAATTTGAGCTTTTGAATGAATGTATTGCTAATATCAAGACAATAATCTTGAGTATGCTTAAATGAGAACCCGCATATTGTCTGCTAAAAAAGAGAATGGTTTCTTGCTTGAAAAGAAGATGGAATTCTTTATGAATTATTCGATTGAATGCATGATGGTTTCATTTGATATTGCATGTGCATTGGGGTATCCACTAGTGACGAGCTGAACCCTAGAGAGTCACAGCGGCTAGCGACGAGCTGAACCCATGCGCGTCACAGCGGTTAGCGACGAGCTGAACCCAAGAGAGTCACAACGGCTAGCAACGAGCTGAACCCATACGAGTCACAGCGGTTAGCGACGAACTGAACCCATGGGAGGCACAGCGACTAAGATGGAATTGAAATGTTGGCTTTTCAAAGATGTTTTCAAAAGAATATAAACTGACTCTATATGCATGGAATGAATCTAGGTAAAACTAGCAAGATCATATCACAAGAAATATTTTCTCACTAAATGAACAGTCACTACTAAAATATCATCTAATAGCGACGTAATTTAGCGACGGATAGAAATTACGTCGCTAGTTATGAAATATAGCGACACCTTTAGATACACGTCACAAAATGTCGCTGCCTAGCGACGTTCCGCGACATGAGTTTATTACGTCGCTGAATAGCGACTTTCAGCGACATATTATTAGCATATGTTGCCATATATTAAAATTTTACGACGTTTAGCGACGGTAACACTTGACGTCGCTAACATTTTTACTTAGGGCACACCGTTTCCTTCTTTCCCCCTCACTCGAAAATTCTAATTTTCGTTCCCTCCCCACCGGCGACTCCCTCTCCCTCTGTCAGTGCCCTCCCAGCCCCGACGACTCCCTCCCCCCGACGACTCCCTCTCCCACCGGCGAGCTCCTCCTCCTCGAGATCCTCCTCCTCGAGTTCCTTCTCCCCCAATCTGAGCTCCTCCTCCTCTTTCTCAGGTAAACCCTAACCTAACTCCTCTCCCTCCTCCTCCTTCTTCTCCTCCTCCTCTCCTACGGACACACGGACACACATCGTGTCCCCAAAGACTCGTGCCTATTGGATTCGTGTCGAGTGAAAAATCACTCTCGTACTGGTTCACACTAGGTTCGTGCACTGTGTCCAGTTTTGGATGTGTTGAGTTCGGTTTGTTTTTGGACACATTGTGTCGAGTATTTGGACACGAGTTGGTTTGGGAGACACGTACACACATGACACTTGTATATACACACTTGACACTATACACTCTCTATCTCTCTAGTATATAAATGCATAACTTATTGAATGTATATATTGTGTCCCCTTGGTTATAGCCTAGTATATGTAAATATCTTAACCTATATATGTATGCCTATATATATATATATATATATATATATATATATATAGTAAATATATAGGTAGTTGTGTGATTGATGGCTTGTTTAGATGTGGTAGTGTAGTAGTATGGTAGTGTGAGTTTGAGTGAAGAGGGATATTGAGATAAGTGTTAGAGTGTGTGTGTGTGTGTGTGTGTATGTGTGTGTGTGTGTGTGTGTGTGCATGTGTGTGTGTGTATGTGTGTGTGTTTGAGAGTGAGAAAGGTGAGAGGGATTTAGATGTGGTAGTGAGTGTTGTGTGTGTGTTAGAGAGGGTATGATAGAGTAGCAAGAGGGGAGGGAACAAGTGGCTGCAAAGACAGCAACAGCAGCTTGTGCTGTAGGGTAGTAGCAGCAGTAGCTGCAATGCCAACAGCAGCTGCTAACAGCAGTAGCAAGAGCATTGAGGGCAGCAGCTGCAATAGCTAGTAACTAGAAGCTAGTATCTCTTATTATGTTGGGGGGTGTGGTTTTGTTTTAGGATGAGTATGTTAGTGTCTACACATAAGTTAGTATTCTAAGTTAGATATTTAGGATAGTATCCTAGGCACTAATTTAATATCTTGTTTAGGATGTTAGTATCCTAGAGTTAGATAGGTGAGTTAATATCTTAGGATACTAGAAGTTAGTATCCTAGATAGGTTAGTTAGTGTCTTAGATAGGTTAGTTAGTATCCTATTTATCCTAGATAAGTTAGTATCCTAAGTTAGATATCTTAGGGTAGTTAGATTATGCTAGTATCTTGAGGGTATCAAGATAATAGGATATTAGGATATGGGCTAGAAGTTAGTACCCTAATTTAGTATCTTGGCTAGAATTTGGTATCCTACGATAGTTAGATATCCTAGTATCTTAAGAGTGTCCTAGATTAGTCTATGGTAATAGGATACCCTATAGGGTATATCTCTATGTAAATATTAGAGTATCTTAGGAGTGTTGGTATATTGTTAGAACGGTAGAGTTAGCATCCTAAGGTATATAAGGTATTAGCAAAGTAATGAGAATTACCTATAGCCTAAGGATAAGGTATTAGCTAAGGTAATGGGTATGATGTTAAGGCAGGTGGATAGATACTAGCCTAAGGTAGATGGTAATATCTATTAGCCTAAGGTATTGAGTTATCTACTAGCCTAAGGGTAGGATATTACTAGGATATGGTATTATCTAGTATCTAAGGTAAAGTGGATGTTAAAGTATTAGTTACCTAGACTAAGATATTGAGATTCCAACTTAAGGTATTGGTATTGGGATACCAATAGCGATAAGGTAAGGGTACCTTGGTAGGTAATGACTAGAAATAGGATATTTGACTTAGATTTGACCTTGTTTGACCAAGGTTGACTATTTTGATTGAAAGTCAAAGTAGAGTCAACATCTGACCTAGATTGGACTAAGAGTTGACAAAGTCAACTATAGGTCAACCCTTGACCTAGTTTGACCTTGTTTGACTTTGTTTGACCTTGTTTGACCTTATCTTTGACAAAGTCAACTATAGGTCAACCCTTGACCTAGATTGCATATCATTGTTATTAGTAACTGTCCGCTACTAATGTGTGTCCCATAATAAGACATAATATACGAATTTGTGTCTATTGGATAATGTGTGTCCATCTTTGCAGAATTATTTCCAAATGGATATGAATTACTACTTGCGGAATCGTTCATGGATGTACAATCGTCGTCCTGATGATATGTGTGGTATGCATGATGAATACATACCGGGAGTAGAGCAGTTCCTGCAGTTTGCTAAGGCGTTCCTTCAGTACATGGATGACACCAAAATTAAGTGTCCGTGTATGAAATATCATAACGTGAAATATTACCCAGAAGTGGAAGTGACATATCATTTGTACTCAAGGGGTTTCACGCCTAATTACTATCAGTGGACCGCACATGGAGAACTTGTGTCTTTAGCATCAGAGCCGGAGCCTTATGTTGAGCCGTATATACATGTGGGACATAATTTTGTTTCAGATAATCATGCATACGACGACGGGTGCGTGAACATAGTTTTCGACGCTGCGGGGCCTAGTTTCATTCATGATGCAGCTGAGGAGGTACCGAATGTCGATGCTGCAAAGTTCATGGAGTTGCTGGAGAATGCCAGGACTCCATTATATCCTGGTTGTGAGGATCATTCACCGTTGGAGGTGGTTACAAGACTGTTGAGCATTAAGTCAGATTTTAACATGTTGTAAGAATGCTACAACCGAGTGTTGGAGTTGATTATAGAGATCTTGTCGGCGGGTGCTAAGTTATCTAAAGACTTCTATCGGTCTAAGAGGATGGTGAGATCACCCTGGATGGGATACGAGAATATCGATTCTTGTCGTAATGGGTACATGTTGTACTACAAAGATGACAAGGACGCAGATGTGTGCAGATTTTATAGTGCTGATCGCTATAAGACAACTAGTACAGGAAGGTCTACCGGTGCAAGAAGACCGACCGATTCAATGCACTACTTGCCTTTAACGCCGCGGTTGCAAAAATTATTTATGGTGAAAGAGATGGCCAAAAATATGAGTTAGCACATGCGAGAACAGATTGAAGGAGTGTTGGATCATCCATCCGATGGAGAAGCGTGGAAGCACTTTGATCGTGTGTATCCTGATTTTGCTTCAGATCCACGTAATGTCAGGTTGGGGCTATCTTCTGACGGTTTTACTCCTTTTGGTCTTTCGGGATTCCAGTATTTGTGCTGGCCTGTGATTGTCACTCCGTATAACCTACCGCCTTGGATGTGCATGAAGACTCAGTACATGTTTCTAACCGTTATAATTCCTGGTTTGAACAATCCCAAGAGGAACATTAATGTGTACTTACAACCTTTAATAGATGAGTTGAATCAGTTATGGGAAGTAGGCGCTCACACGTACGATGTTTCCAGGAAGCAGAATTTTCAGATGAAGGTAACCCTTATGTGGACCATCAATGACTTTTTGGCCTATGGAATGTTATCTGGATGGAGCACTCATGGCCGTCTCTTATGTCCGTATTGCATGGACCGTACTAATGCTTTCCGCTTGAAACACGGAGGAAAACCGTGCTTCTTTGATTGTCATCGACAATTTCTTCCAAAAGATCATCCGTTCAGAAGGAACAGGAATGCATTTCGTGCCGGCGTTGTAGAGAAGGGTGATCCACCGCCAAGGTGGTGTGGAGCCACGATATGGGAGGAGGTTAGAGATTTTCCATGTGCTATCGAAGATCCTACAACTGGGTACAAGTGCGATAGATTTAGGTCGATCGTCCATACGCAAGACTTGAGAATGAGTCTATTAGAACGCTAGCCAATGGACCAATTTATGCTGCAAAAATATGGCCAAGCTACTGTGTTAATGGGTTTAGGTTCAAGTCAACAACTTGCCCGATCAGAGACAACTTTATGGATCTCGACTCCACCAAAAATAGCTGTTTGTGTATCAGATCTTCGAACTACAAAGATGTTGATACGGGCAACGATTTCTATGGCGTGCTATGGGAGATCGTGGAGCTGACATATAGTTATGGAATAGAGCCTGCTAAGATTATGTTATTCAGGTGTGATTGGTTCGATCCGATTGAAGGTCAAGGTTGGAAAGTAGGCAAGCACGGTCTTATGGATACAAACTATCGGCGTCGATATCAAGCCTACGAACCATTTGTCCTATCAAGTCAGGCTCAGCTTGTGTACTTCACAAGTTATCCTAAACGGAGAACAACAAGGTCGGGCTGGTTGGCAGTATATAAGACCAAAGCTAGAAATACATTTGAGGTTGACGATATAGCTTATCAAGAGGATAAACTACCTCTTGTAACAAATATTATATAAGTGGACACGACGGAAGATCCTCATTACACATCTAATTATGTAGAAGAAGTAGAATTATCTGAAGAGGAAGATATAGATGAAAGTGAAGATGTAGAGGAGGAGGAAGAAGAAGAAGAAGAAGAAGAAGAAGAAGATGAGCTAAACGAAATAGATGAATTTTCAAAAGAGGATTAAATCTGTACGTTTGTTTTATCATCATATTTGACACTTTAGTGACACTTTTATCATATAAATCTGTGACACTTTAGTAACGCTTTAGTGACACTTTTATCTGTGACTATGATATTTTTAAAAAATCTATGATGTCTATCATATAAATATGTATTTTTGTTTTATTGTCATATGTTATTATCAGGTATGACTAGACCATCTGGACGTCACGGAGGATTTTATATTAGGCAGTCCCGTCAGCCTCGGGGTGGGGATGGAGATTTCGTACCCTCATCCTCATCTTCGAGTATGCTATTGTACCGTTCTGTTCCCGGTCCATTACCGGGATAGGGCAGTTCCAGCAGGTTGGCGACTCTTCCATCGTCGTCCAGCGTTCCTGATCCCGTATCCAGCAATCTTGATCCCGCGTCCAGCATTCCTGATCCCGCGTCCAGCATTTCTCTTACCGACGGCTCCATGGAGGGAGCCGACGTCGAGCATATGGAGGACGGCGATCAGACTGATCCTGCCCAGGCAGGAGGTGAGTGCGACCCTCCATGCGCTCCCCCGGACGAGACGCGTATGGAGATTTGGATGGACGGGCCTACGAAGTAAGTTAATTAGTTAATATATATTTCTCAAATGATTATATGTACATATATATTCATGAGAATTATTATTGTATAGATATCGGCCTTCTGCAGTACAGAGATAGCTGGAGGTATTTCTGAGGCAGAACTATGGTGGGCCTTGGATTAACTACTCAGATGCTCCCACAGATAGGAAGGCCTTTTGGTTCGCCCACTTCAAGGTAAAAAATTGGTTTATTTTTAAATTTTAATAATCATTTGTGTATATTATACATCTTTTCTATTTTACTTCTTGTAGAGGACCTATTTCTATCCACCACATCGGGCGGCAAAAATCGAGGGCCAATTTTCTGCCATCGCAGGCAAACTCATTCGTGATGCGATCCACGACCAGAAGTCTCGTGATCGCTCTGGACAGCCAATCCATGGTTGGATCACGCCAGAGAAGTGGACTGCGATGAAGGCTAGATTCAGCGCACCTAGGTACCAGGAGCGGTTTGACAAGGCCAAGGTGGCGCGGTCGAGCGCCGGTAAGTGGTGTGGTGGCTCCATTCCGATGACGGAGCATTTTCATCGTCTTGTACATTTCCTATGACGGATATCATTTTATATATAGTTGGATAGAATGTTTAATACTAATAATAGATAATATATTTTAACAGGTAAAAAAGGGTGAGGACCCCAACATGGTGACCGTCTTCCTGGTCACCCATCGGAGGGCTGGGGAGTTCATTGACGACCGGACGATGCAGGCATATGTACGTTATATTCTTTATATTAATTTACTATAATTTAGAAAACAGGAAAATAGATATCAATATAGACTTTAGTAAATACTTATACATTAGCAAACATTATTATAGGCCGAGTTTGTTCGGCTACAAGAGGAGGCGGCTGCTACTGCTAGTACGCCAGCAGAGGGAGGGACTGGTACTTCCTTCCAGCCGCCACAGCTCCACCGTTGGACGAGCTCTGGATGACCGCCGATGGCGGTCTTCAGAAGGGTACGTACTACGGTACGGGATCCTACGACGCCTATTTGGCTTCAGAGTCATCCCGGGCCCCCTCTGTCAGTACGCAGTCTCCAGCTTCGCAGGCGTCATCACGAGCGCAGGATGTGTGCAGACAGCTCCACGAGCTGTGTCACGAGTTGTAGCAGCAAATTTCTGAGGCAGTTGGGGCAGAGCGACGATCCGACGATTCGATGATCACCGGACGATTTGATACGGTCGAGCGCAGTATACAGGAGCTGATGAGTTTGTAGCAGGCTACAACTGCCAGCTTACACACGCTCACCGAGTCTACGCAGCACACAGAGCGTAGACAGGTCGAGCTGGAGGGATCGCAGAGGACCGTGACTGCCTCACTCACCCAGCTGCATACTTCTCTTCAGGAGAGTACTCATGGTGAGTACCCTTGCTGCACATGGTGACCGACTGCGAGAGTTGGAGCAGATACGTCCTCCTGGTCCATCGACGGCATCGACGCCAGAGGTTGTACTGCCTCCTACTGCCCCTACGGTACAGCTCATACAGGAGCAGTATGAGTACGTGCTATCCCAGATGCGCGACAGGGGTCCGGAGTGATTTTATTGATTTTTTTATGAGTTGTATGTATTGGCCCTATGGGCAAATTATTTATTGGTACACATTTGTTTATACACTTGGTGGGAGACTTTTTATTATCTTCCATTTTTATTTTACTCTATTGGATGTTTGTAATGATGTGTGTCTGTGAAGTGTAGTTTGTTGGATATTTACTTTGTGATATTTACTTTTTGGTATTTTCATTGTGATATTTACTTTGTAATGTCTGCGACGGGGATGACAAATATACCTACGCTGGGTTATAAGCGATGATCTGATATACAAAGGAGGTGCTGCCCAAATTTTAAAAAAATATAATATATATTTTTGTGATGATGTGTGTCTGTATTTACAGTGTATGTGAAGTGCAGTGTTCGGAACACTGCACTTCACACACACTGTAAACACAGACACACAGAATAACAAAAATACACATTTTATTTTTTTAAATATTTTTTTATTATTCTGCGACGTATAGCGACGGATAGCGATGTCTTAGCGACGTAAGTGGACGTCGCTATATGTCGCTGATTAGCGACGTTACGTCACTGTACGTCGCCAAAATGCTGACGTGGCAGGCATGCCACGTCATCATGATAATAGAACCCGACGTCGCTACGTAGTCGCCCGACGTCGCTAAGTTTGTGACGTAAAACTTTTATCTCTCTATGTCGCTAAATTTGTGACGTCTCAGCGACACGACTTTGACGTCGCAAATAGCGACGTAGAGCGACGCATGTGCCATCTGCGACTTGCTTAAAAGCGACCTTCATTTTCCATAGCTAAAGTCGTCGCTAATTAAGATTAGTGACGTATTTACCATTATTAGCGACGTACCATTACGTCGTTAATTTGCCTTATTTTAGTAGGTACACTATACATCGAGAAGGATAGTCCGAAGCGATAGCCCGAGCCTCATCCTCAGGATCCAAAAATCAGAAGAGATGCCAAGAGATGACATCTGTTACAAAGGCTTTGGTTTTGTATATAAAGGGATGTAATGTATGGGAATGAGATCATTGTAATCTGTAAAGTTCTGACATAATGTAATATTGTATCAGAGAGGATCGAGAGCTTGTAATCTGTTCAGATAAAATCAATAAAGAGAATTATTTCTTGTTACCATTGTGTTCAATGCATGTATTCTGAGATATGTCCGCTGCTGCTTTAATTATCTGTGATACGTTCTGCTGCGTATTGTCAATCTTGTCTATTTTGTCTTGCTTCAGGTCTTGGCCTTGTGCAAGCGCAACTTAGGATTACACGGCATCACGCCTTAGCGAGGATGAACGGTCCCAAAAAGTCCGAAGCGCGGACAAAAGGACTTTACGGGATCGGGGCATGACAGGACATACCCACGCAACTGAGATACATGAAACACATCATGTATGCCAGATAGTGAGGGAGGAAGGGCAAGCTGATAAGCAACATCGCCTACCCGAGCGAGAATCTCAAAAAGACCAACGAATCTTGGACTAAGCTTTCATCGAGTTCCAAATCTAATGACACCCCGAGTAGGCAAAATCTGCAGAAAAAACTTGGTCACCAACACCAAACTCTAGAGGCCTACGATGTTGATCCGTCCAGTGTCTGTGTCTGTCTTGCGCGTCTCAAAGCCGCTCTCTGATCAACTTGACTGTCTCTACTGTCTGCGTGATCATCTCTGGTCCCAATAACTTTCGTTCTTCCACATTGTCCCATGCCAAAGGGGACCTGCATTTTGTTCCATATAATGCTTCGAATGGTGCCACCTGGATACTTGCCTGATGACTGTTATTATAAGAGAACTCTACTAAATGAAGATGATCTTCCCAAGTTTCGCCGAAGTCCAAAGTACAAGCCCATAACATATCTTCCAAGGTCTGAATGGTTCTCTCTGACTGTCCGTCCGTCTGCGGATGGTAGGCTATACTGAACCTCAACTTGGTACCCAAACTTTGATGCAAACTATGCCAAAAGTGAGAGGTGAATCGTGTGTCTCGATCTGATACTATACTGACTGGAACACCATGTTGTCTCACGATATGCTTCATATACATTTCTGCCAGCTGCTTAGTATACCCTACTCTGAAAGGAAGAAAATATATAACCTTCGTGAGCCGATCCACGATTACCCAAACTGTATTTCGACCGGTCGGAGATCTAGGTAAACCGGTCACAAAGTCCATCATGATGTGCTTCCACTTCTACTCCGAAATAGGAAGCGACTGTAACAATCCTGCAGGTCTCTGCTGCTCTGCCTTCACTTGCTGACATACCAAACATCTGGATAGAAACCTTGCTATCTTCCTCTTCATGCTATTCCACCAAAAGTGTTGCTTTATATCTTGGTACATCTTTGTGCCTCTGGGTGAATGGAATAAGGAGAACTATGAGCCTCTGACATAACTTCATGTCGAAGGTGTCCACCTGGTACACAAAGACGGTTTTTCAACCTAAGTGTACCATCCTCATGGATTACTAACTCCTTCCTGAGACCTGACTCACACTCTGATCGAAGCTTCTGGATCCGCGGATCCTCTGCCTGGGCTGCTCTGATCCTCTCTACTAAAGTAGACTGAATCTGCAAACTGGCCATAACTCCTGTATCTTATGGCAAGATCACTTCAATTCCTATTTCCAGAAGATCTTCCAAAATATGCTTCTGCGAGGTTAAAACGAATACACCACCTCTCCTGCTCAAGGCATATGCTACCACATTTGTCTTGCCTGGATGATACTGAAGATTTACATCAAAGTTCTTCAGTCATTCTAACCATCTTTTCTGTCTCATGTTCAGGTCCCTCTGGGTAAATACATACTTTAAGCTTTTATGATCAGTATAAATTTCCACTCGATCCCCATATAAATAATGCCTCCATAACTTAAGAGAAAATACTACTGCTGCTAATTTCAGGTCGTGGGTCAGATAGTTCTTCTCATGGTCCCGAAGCTGTCGAGATGCATATGCTATCACCTTACCATGCTGCATCAATACACATCCAAGTCCTATCCCGGATGCGTCATAATACACTGCAAACCCTCCCGATCCTCCTAGAAGTGTCAAGATCGGGGCTGAGATTAATCTCTTCTTCAACTCTTCAAATGATGTCTGATATTCTGCTGACCCAACAAACTCTATATCCTTATGCGTCAAACGCATCAAGGGTGTCAAAATCCTGGCAAAATCTGCCACGAACCTCCGGTAATAACCTGACAATCCCAAGAAACTACGCACTTCTGCTACCGTCTTCAGAACTGGCCAATTCTCTACTGCCTCAACCTTCTTCGAATCTACTGACACTTCTGCTCCAGAAATAATGTGTCCCAAAAATGAAATATGATCCAACCAAAACTCACATTTACTAAACTTCGTATAAAGTTGATGCTCTCTCAAGGCCTGTAAAACTGTCCGAAGATATTTGTCATGTTCTTCTTCACTGCTGGAATAGACAAGGATGTCGTCCATAAACACTACTACAAACTTATCGAAGTATGGCATGAAGATGCGATTCATCAAATCCATGAACATGGCGAGGGTATTAGTCAATACAAATGGCATCACCAGAAACCCATAATGCCGATACCGTGATCTAAATGCTGTCTTGGGTATGTCCTGCTCCCGGACCCTCACTTGATAATATCCAGATCGAAGATCAATCTTAGAAAAGATGTAGGCCTTACTCAATTGATCAAACAAGTTATCAATCCTTGGTAACGGATACTTGTTCTTCACTGTTACTGCATTCAACTGCCGGTAATCAATGCACATTCGCGTCGATCCATCCTTCTTGGGTATTAAAATCACCGGTGCTGCCTAGGGCGATTCACTGTCTCGGATAAACTGCTTTGCCTTCAGTTCTTCTTCATTGTAACACCCATTTTTCTAAGATGAGGATAATTTTGATTAATCGATAATAAGATTTAACTTATATTGTAATTTTTGGTAATTTTTTTAATCAATTTAAAACTATTTAAAACGTTGAATTATGATTTTGATGGTTAACTAGTTAATTCCTAGTTTTGCTAAGCTTAGAGACTAACCATGGGGACCTAACCATGTGATTATAATGACTATTTACAACTTTTTAAGCTAAGGCTATTTTGGTCATTTTGTGACTTTTTAAATTATTTAGGATTTTAATTAATTGGTGAATTTTAGATTATTTTAATAATATTTAAATTGATGTATTATGATTTTGGTCATTTTTATATTTTAATATTTTGGGAAAATTTTATATTTTTTATATTGTTTTTATTGGATTTGTTTAGTCGGGTTTGAGTTTCGTCTCGTTCCGACTTGTATTGTGACCCGGGTAGCTTGAACTCTAGATGGGGCCCAATATTAAGTTAAGCATGGCTCACAAGACCCAACATTATGTTAGTTAATTAAACTAATTTTTATCATGTTAGAATGGTTAAGTTAGAGACTCAAAACTAGATCATTTTGACCCCACACTTGATCCTAGTCTAGACTTAACCATATGAGACTAGAGAGGGGCAATTAGGACATTTCCCATTAGCCCTAATGGACTCTTTATGGCAGCCACCTTTAGGAGAGAATGATTAATTTAATTTATTACAATCTTGCCTCTTTTATTTTCGTTTTGTTCTTCCCCAATTTTAGAGAGCCTTTCCATTGATTTGATCTCCAAATCAAATCATTCCTTCACCAAACCTTTTCTCAATCATTTCCATTCTCCAAGGGAAGGGTGCTACCAAAGATTGGAGGAGGAGTGCAAGGAGGAGTGTCCACTTTGAGGGATCTTCGTATCAGAGCCGTGTCCTAAAGAATTTCATTGGGATTCCACTCCCAATAGGTAAAACCCATCCTATAAATCGATTTTCTTTACATATAAATTAGTTTTGAATCCGTAGGATCCATCCGCATACATGTGTCCCATTTAGATTCAAATTTGAGGCCATTTGGAGCTCTCTTGAGGATTTTAGATATGTGTCTTGTGTCCTACTTGATAGATCCCAAATTAGAACACCCCATGTGTATATATGTATGATAATAGTTTAAATAGATATTTAAATTCAGTTTTATAATGGTTAGAGAGAGGATTGATCTTAGTTAGGATGGTTAGAATGAGTTTCATTTGGATACCTATGTTTGTATCCAAGTATCTTGGCCTATATGTGTTCTTTTGTCAAATCCGTCATAATTTTCATCCACGTTTTTATTAACCAAAGCAACTTAGAAATGTCATAACTTTTAGCTTGGAACTCTGATTTATCTCCCATTTTTTTAAAATAACCAAATTGAAGTTAGCTTTCCAAATATATATTTTAATAAGCTAAATTCTTTCTGTAACTTTCTATAGAATTATTGAGTATCAGTTGTACGAAATACGAACGTGTTTCGGTATTTTCGGGATTCAGGGAGCTTTCGGACACGAAAATACGAACCGTATAAAGTTTCGGAAAGCTAACACAAAGGGCTACGACATACTTTAATCCTAGAATTTAGTAAATGCCCAATTGGTACAGTATTGGTTTTAAGTAGAAGAGTGACTATACGATATATGCATTTTGTGTAAACTATGAGCCTATGTAGTATGGATATTAAATGGATATAGAGTATGTAATGCATGATATGTTAGATGAATGAAATAATGTATATATGATATATATATTCTCTTTACATTAATGTATGAAAGGAACGAATGCATAATGTATAAATATTGTAATGTAATATATAATGATAACATGTATGGTAATGTAGAGTATATGATGCAAGCATGAATGAATAGAGGAAATACATGTATATAGGTAATATAGAATGTAATATATGAATGCAAGAATGCAAGATAATGTAATATATGAAAGGAACGAATGATAATATATAACATGATATGTAAGGTAATGCAAGGTATGAAATATATGATGTGTGCATGTTTGTATGTCTCTATGTTAATGTATGAAATGATATGAATATACAATGTATGCATATGTATAAAACATGTAGGTAATGCATAGATGCATGAATGAAATGAATGGTTGCAATATATTAATATAAATACAAGTATCTAATATGCATGAATGTAAGTATAATATAATACAAGTATACATGTATATATCATGTAAATATAATATACATGATATGTATGTATGCATGTATACAAGGTAAGTAGGTATGTATGTATTTCTATAAACTGAGTTAACCTATAACCTTTTACACACATGCATTCATACACCCTTTGACATCAGGTATCCCATGTCACATACACCTACCTATCACTAAATTTTAGAACATTAACACATATTGTTTCACACACATGCCAAACACACACATACTCACTTTCTCTTTTACCTCTCTTTCTCTATATATATATGTATGTGCCTATATATATAGCTTTCCTATATATATCTATGTATATGAATATGTGAATAGTGATGTATATATATGTGTGGGATGTACATATAGGTAGCCTATATGTTATGAGTGTACTACAATATATTAGATATATATATTGTTATGTGTATATGTGTTTATGGTTTGGATTAGGCATGATATAGCCTATAGCCTAGGGCTCTTAGCCTATGGTGTGTCTGTTTGCCTAGTGAGAGTTTAGTTAGACTTATTTAGTCTTGATTAGGCCTAGAATAGACTAGTTAGACTAGTATAGACTTGTTTGGTTTAGGTTTGACCTAGTTAACCTAGTTTGACTAGTCTAGTTGACTAGAGTTGACCAAAGGTTGACTTTAGCCTAGATTGACCCCAAACTTCATGTAGATGCATTATAGCAGTCTATTTCCTTATTTTAGACTTGTTGTGACTTGTGCTGTTCTAATAGGAGCCAGACACGACTCCTCAGACAGTACGTTCAACTTGGACATTCAGATAGCAGGCGAGTACATTCTCTGATAGTTCTCTCATTTAATTGTTAATTATTGTGCTTCAGTTATAGTTAGTTTTATGTGATTCTCTGTTATAACACGTATGGATATATCTGGATTCATGTATGCGACACACCTACCATACTTATCTGGCCTCTATTACTGGAATTACTGGAATCATTCCAGAATCTATTTCTGTAATCATCATATTTTGGCTGGACTCACCTCGATTCTCGTGTCGTATTTTGGATTCACTTGTACTTGCTGGGAGGAGAAATACTTGAGTAAGACATGTAGACATACCCCAATCTGAAATCTCTCAACTGGAATCTACTGGAATCTACTGGAATGATAGCCATCTCACACCCGGCCAGGTGTGTGATGTGTCGTATTACCTACAGCCGTTTACATGTCGATCTCAGTATTTTAAAATACACTGTTAGAGTATAGGCTGGACTCACCTTGGAATCATTGATCACTATGACTGGAATCATCTTATACTGGACTCATCTTGTACTGGAATCACCTGGTATCAGATTCATGTTGTCTGGATTTACTTGGATTTTGTACTTGTTTACATTTACTACCTGGACTTATTATGTTACCTTAGTTCAGCTAGATTTATTTTACAGTCTTCATTGACATCATTCTTCTCTTGTTTTAGTTACTTTACTTTCCTTGTATCTTACTGCTTCTCTATACTATCACCTAAATATAAACTTCCATATTCATCAATAAAACTGCTTATAACTGCTTTATAGTTCTCTGTCATTACTTGGGTTTTCTTGATGAGATGTACTCGTTTTCGTCCTGATTGGACCTGTTGAAAATTTTACAGAGGACGAGGAGGAGGCCTGCCTAGATACTTTTTATGGGACAACCTTAGAGGACACTTGCGATCCGGACTTCCAGTCGGATCCTTTAGCTGTAGAGACTGTTGGTCTATAGATTTCTTTATCATATTTTATAGTACTGGAGTTTGAGTTGTATATTTGGATCTGTATTATTTCTGGATGTTAGTGGAGTTTATCTAGACACTTACCTTTCTCTCTATTGTATTTTCTGTGGATTTGGATCTTGCATCTTTTATATCATTCTATCTTTATCATGTTCTACCTTAAATGTGATTGAGATATATTCTGTTATGTCACCCCCATTTGGGGAGTATAACTGTTTATTACCTTAAACTGTTAGATGTTGTGACCTAGGACAACGTTCTACCGCCGACACTACGGCGTAGGCTGGACATACCCACGTCTCGTGCCCTTACTCTAGGGTACGGGTCGTGACACATTTTTAGTGGTGGCCCATGCAGGTCGAGTTTATGTAGTGGTATTCGAACTAGAGTATCACTACAGCCTGCAGTAGGATTAGGATATTTTGAAGGTATTCAATCACAGTTAGGATTCCTTGAGAGATTCCTGGGACGACCATTGAGAATCTTATTTCAACTTCAAATTGAAATCATTTCTCTTATTTGTTGCTCTCACTCATTGATTATTGAATTTGATTTTGTTGGATCGTTGTTGATTTTGATTTTCCTATCGAGATGAATTTTATGGCCTGAGTTACGATATTTTCTGATAACATATGTTGACCGGAATAACAGGGATGGTAAAACGTCTACTTGATTATGGAACTTGTAGTTTATCGCAGCCATATTAGCTGGCATGGCGGAAACATAGAGACCTGACTTCGGATGTACGTATCGTGGTTATGAGATTTGGAATTTCTCGTAGCTATACTAGTCGGCATAGCAAGAATTCCAGACGACGTGATTATAGAGGTGCATGCCCCAGTTATGGAATCTATCGTTTATCGCAGCCTTGCTTACTGGCATAGCGAGGACTCTGAGTAACATAATTTTGGACAGACGCATATGATTATCAGACTGTATCTTGATGAGGCTTTTAAACATATCATCTCTATCATACCCTTCTGTTATTATAAATTGATGTAGTTCTTTCTTAGTATGATGATTTGATGACTTATGATTAGGCCCTCATCTTAGGGATGATAGTATAGCCTAGCTTTAAAATAGTGACTCTTGTAGCTGGTACTCCTTTGTTTATATTTACCAGTTTTCATATGGAAAGATAGACTGTCTTGCAGCTTTGATGATTGATTTACTCTTTTTCTTTCAGTATGGCAACCATGACCCGAGCCCATCGCCTGAGAGCAGCTGCAGCTACTGAGAGTGTGCTTCCACCTCCTATTGTTTAGGAGGTAGTGATCCCTCTATCTGACCAGGGGGTGGTGGCACCTCCAGCCATTGAGGAGATGGTGGTAGCCTCGCCAGAGAGTCTACCTTCGTCTTCTGTCGTTCAGGAGAGAACTGCAGATTTGTCTGAGACCGAGAGCCTTTCCCTACCCCTTGAGATGGTACCCCATACTGTACTACCCGGAGGTTTATTACTTGACACAGCCCAGGTGTTTGGATATTTCCAAGAAAGGATGTTGGAGTCATAGAGAGTTCATGATGAGGACATGAGGGTGCAATACCAGAGGTTGCTACGTCTGCGAGACACTGTGCTTCCAGGAAGAGAGCCTAGCTCCAAAAGGGCGAGGAACAGTACCCAGTCCTATCCAGAGCTTGAGGAGTACCCATATATCCAGCCTATATCATCATACCCAGCCCAGTCTCCTGTCCAGCAGATGCCAGCTGAGCCAGAGCCTATCTGTATCTACTGTAAGAAGTCTGGGCACAAGTGGAACTTCTGTAGAAAGAGACTAGGATTGTGCCTATTCTGTGGGTCAACTGTACACTGGTTGCAGCACTGTCCTGATATACCTTCCCCAACCAGGACCCTGCTTCCAGGAGGAAGTTCTAGTTCTCAGACCTAGTTGGAGGTGAGTTTTGACCTAACCTTAGTATTCCTTTTTGAGAATATTTGATGCATCCCTTGCTTGTATGTTTGATACCCTATGACCCTTTTGGTTAGCATGACTAGTATACCTAGATGAGACTCTCACTACCACCATATGCCATGACCCTGTATGCCATCCATTTTAATCGTATGATTTAGGTAAGTTCTGAGACCATGATTGTTGGGGACGAGACTCTAGAAGAAGTACGACCATCTTAATTTCGAGGATAAAATTCTTCTAAGAAGGGTAGACTTGTAACACCCACTTTTCTAAAATGAGGATAATTTTGAACTTTTATAATTTTGATTAATCGATAATAAGATTTAACTCATGTTGTGATTTTTGGTAATTTTTTTAATCAATTTAAAACTATTTAAAATGTTGAATTATGATTTTGATGATTAACTAGTTAATCCCTAGTTTTGCTAAGCTTAGAGACTAACCATGGGGACCTAACCATGTGATTAGAATGACTATTTACAACTTTTTAGGCTAAGGGTATTTTGGTCATTTTGTGACTTTTTGAATTATTTAGGATTTTAATTAATTGGTAAATTTTTGATTATTTTAATAATATTTAAATTGATGTATTATGATTTTGGTCATTTTTCATATTTTGGGATAATTTTATATTTTTAATATTGTTTTTATTGGATTTGTTTAGTCGGGTTTGAGTTTCGTCTCGTTCCGACTTGTATTGTGACCCGGGTAGCTTGAACTCTAGATGGGACCCAATATTAAGTTAAGCATGACTCACAAGACCCAACATTAAGTTAGTTAATTAAACTAATTTTTATCATGTTAGAATGGTTAAGTTAGAGACTCAAAACTAGATCATTTTGACCCCAAACTTGAACCTAGTCTAGACTTAACCATATGAGACTAGAGAGGGGCAATTAGGACATTTTCCATTAGCCCTAATGGACATTTTATGGCAGCCACCTTTAGGAGAGAATGATTCATTTCATTCATTACAATCTTGCCTCTTTTATTTTTCTTTTGTTCTTCTCCAATTTTAGAGAGCCTTCCCATTGATTTGATCTCCAAATCAAATCATACCTTCACCAAACCTTTCCTCAATCATTTCCATTCTCCAAGGGAAGGGTGCTACCAAGGATTGGAAGAGGAGTGTCCACTTTGAGGAATCTTCGTATCGGAGCCGTGTCCTAAAGGATTTTATTAAGATTCCACTCCCAATAGGTAAAACCCATCCTCTAAATCGATTTCCTTTGCATATATATTAGTTTTGAATCCGTAGGATCCATCCTCATGCATGTGTCCCATTTAGATTCAAATTTGAGGCCATTGGAAGCTCTCTTGAGGATTTTAGATATGTGTCTTTTGTCCTACTTGATAGATCCCAAATTAGGACACCCCATGTGTATGTATGTATGATAATAGTTTAAATAGATATTTAAATTCAGTTTTATATTGGTTAGGGAGAGGATTGATCTTAGTTAGGATGGTTAGAATGAGTTTCGTTTGGATACCTATGTTTGTATCCAAGTTTCTTGGCCTATATGTGTTCTTTTCTCAAATCCGTCATAATTTTCATCCACGTTTTATTAACCAAAGCAACTTAGAAATGTCATAACTTTTAGCTTAGAATTCCGATTTATCTCCCATTTTTTAAAAGAACCATATTGAAGTTAGCTTTCCAAATATATTTTAATAAGCCAAATTCTTTCTGTAACTTTCTGTAGAATTATTGAGTATCAGTTGTACGAAAGACGAACGTGTTTCGATATTTTCGCGATTCCGGGAGCTTCCGGACATGAAAATGCGATCCGTTTAAAGTTTCGGAAAGCTAACACAAAGGGCTACGACATACTTTAATCCTAAAATTTAGTGAATGCTCAATTGGTACATTATTGGTTTTAAGTAGAAGAGTGACTATACGATATATGCATTTTGTGTAACCTATGAGCCTATGTAGTATGGATATTAAATGGATATAGAGTATGTAATGCATGATATGTTAGATGAATGAAATGATATATATGATATATATTCTCTTTACATTAATGTATATATATGGTTGAATGCAAGCATGTAGGAATGCAATTAATATAATGCATATAAGCAATGCATGAATGAAAGAATGATATACAATGTATACATGAAAGTATATAATGAATGCTAGATATGAATGCAAGATATATATGTAATGATAGATATGAATGCATAATGTAGAAATATTGTAATGTAATATATAATGATAACATGTATGGTAATGTAGAGTATATGATGCAAGCATGAATGAATGGAGGAAATATATGTATATAGGTAATATAGAATGTAATATATGAATGCAAGCATGCAAGATAATGTAATATATGAAAGGAATGAATGATAATATATAACATGATATGTAAGGTTATACAAGGTATGAAATATATGATGTGTGCATGTTTGTATGTCTCTATGTTAATTTATGAAATGATATGAATATACAATGTATGCATATGTGTAAAACATGTAGGTAATGCATAGATGCATGAATGAAATGAATGGTTGCAATATGTTAATATAAACACAAGTATCTAATATGCATGAATGTAAGTATAATATAATATAAGTATACATGTATGTATCATGTAAATGTAATATACATGATATGTATGTATGCATGTATACAAGGTAAGTAGGTATGTATGTATTTCTATAAACTGAGTTAACCTATAACCTTTTATACACATGCATTCATACACCCTTTGACATCATGTATCCCATGTCACATACACCTACCTATCACTAAATTTTAGAACATTAACACATATCCTTTCACACACATGCCAAACACACACATACTCACTTACTCTTTTATCTCTCTTTCCATATATCATATATTTTCTTTCCATATATATATATATATATATATATATATATATATATATATATATATATTATATAATATATATATATATATATTATATAATATATATATATATATATATTATATAATATATATATATATATATATATACATATATATATATATATATATTATATAAATATATATATATATATATATATATATATATATGTATGTATGTGCCTATATATATAAAAAAAAAAAAAAATATATGTATGTATGTATGTGCCTATATATATAGCTTTCCTATATATATATCTATGTATATGAATATGTGAATAGTGATGCATATATATATATATATATATATATATATATATATATATATATATATATATATATATATATGTGGGATGTACATATAGGTAGCCTATATGTTATGAGTGTACTACAATATATTAGACATATATATTGTTATGTGTATATGTGTTTGTGGTTTGGCTTAGGCATGATATAGCCTATAGCCTAGGGCTCTTAGCCTATGGTGTGTCTGTTTGCCTAGTGAGAGTTTTGTTAGACTTGTTTAGTCTTGATTAGGCCTAGAATAGACTAGTTAGACTAGAATAGACTTGTTTGGTTTAGGTTTGACCTAGTTAACCTAGTTTGACTAGTCTAGTTGACTAGAGTTGACCAAAGGTTGACTTTAGCCTAGATTGACCCCAAACTTCATGTAGATGCATTATAGCAGTCTATTTCCTTATTTTAGACTTGTTGTAACTTGTGCTGTTCTAATAGGAGCCAGACACCACTCCTCGGATAGTACTTTCATCTTGGACATTCAGATAGCAGGCGAGTACATTCTTTGATAGTTCTCTCATTTAATTGTCAATTACTGTACTTCAGTTATAGTTAGTTTTATATGATTCTCTGTTACAACACGTATGGATATATCTGGATTTATGTATGCGACACACATACAATACTTATCTGGCTTCTATTACTGGAATTACTGGAATCATTCCGGAATCTATTTTTGGAATCATCATATTTGGCTGGACTCATCTCGATTCTTGTGTCGTATTCTGGATTCACTTTTACTTGCTGGGAGGGGAAATACTTGAGTAAGACATGTAGACATACCCCAATCTGGAATCTTCCAACTGGAATCTACTAAAATCTACTGGAATGATAGCCATCTCACACCCGGCCAGGTGTGTAATATGCCGTATTACCTACAGCCGTTTACATATCGATCTCGGTATTTTAAAACACACTGTTAGAGTATAGGCTGGACTCACCCTGGAATCATTGATCACTATGACTGGAATCATCTTATACTGGACTCATCTTGTACTGGAATCACCTGGTATCAGATTTATGTTGTCTGGATTTACTTGGGTTTTGTATTTGTTTACATTTACTACCTGGACTTATTATGTTACCTTAGTTCAGCTAGATTTATTTTACAGTCTTCATTGCCATCATTCTTCTCTTATTTAGTTACTTTACTTTCCTTGTATCTTACTTCTTCTCTATACTATCACCTAAATATAAACTGCCATATTCATCAATAAAACTGCTTATAACTGCTTTATAGTTCTCTGTCACTACTTGGGTTTTCTTGATGAGATGTACTCGTTCCCGTCCTGATTGGACCTGTTGAAAATTTTACAGAGGACGAGGAGGAGGCCTGCCTAGATACTTTCTATGGGACAGCCTTAGAGGACACTTGCGATCCGGACTTCCAGTCGGGTCCCTTAGCTGTAGAGACTGTTGCTCTATAGATTTCTTTATCATATTTCATAGTACTGGAGTTTGAGTTGTATATTTGGATCTGTATTATTTCTGGATGTTAGTGGAGTTTATCTAGACACTTAGCTTTCTCTCTATTGTATTTCCTGTGGATTTGGATCTTTCATCTTTTATATCATTCTATCTTTATCCTGTTCTACCTTAAATGTGATTAAGATATATTCTGTTATGTCACCCCCATTTGGGGAGTATAACTGTTTATTACCTTAATCTGTTAGATATTGTGACCTAGGACAGCGTTCTACTGCCGACACTACGGCGTAGGCTGGACGTACCTACGTCTCGTACCCTTACTCTAGGGTGCGGGTCGTGACATTCATGCTGGTACAACTTGTCCAACTCTGACTGCGATATCCTGCAAACTCTGCCAACTTTAGGCTCCGTTCCAGGATTCAACTCAATGCAAAACTCCACATCTCTCACTGGTGATAAACCTGGAAGCTTATCTGGAAATGCATCAAGAAATTCTCTGACCACTCTTGGAATATGCTCATGCTCTGCCAATGCTTCTACAACGATGCCCTTAGGTCGATCCTCAAATGATCGAACAAAGACGAACTATTTAATGCCAGGTACATTAAATACTACCCTACCTTCACGACAATCTATCGTCGCATGACTGTCTCTGAACCAGTCCATGCCAAGGACAACGTCAAAGTTGCCCATGGGGAACTCAATCAATGATACGGGCAATAATCGTCCACTCAATACGATCGGACACGCTAGGCACACTCTGATAACTCCTACGAGCTCATTACCAGTGAGTATATTCATCATCTCTGGCAATGCCTCGAACTCCAATCTAATACGTGTCGCAAATCATACAGATATAAAAAAGTAGGTAGCTCCCGAATCAAACAATGCTATTGCAGGAAAAGAGGTAACAAAAATATTACCTGCAACCACGTCGCCGGAAGCTAGTACATCCTCCAGTAATAAGTTGAAGGCCTGGCCCCGGCCTTGCTGAGCTCCCTCCTGCTGCCTTCCACAACCATGCTGTTGCTGCGACCTCTGCGGGCCTTCCTGGTTCTGCGCTTGGCGAAACATCTGAGCCCGCGTCGGCAGATGCTGGGCTAGCGGCCTTACGGCCAATGTTGTAACACCCACTTTTCTAAAACGAGGGTAATTTTAAACTTTTATAATTTTGATTAATCGATAATAAGATTTAACTCATGTTGTAATTTTTGGTAATTTTTTTAATAAATTTAAAACTATTTAAAATATTGAATTGTTATTTTGATGGTTAACTAGTTAATCCCTAGTTTTGCTACGCTTAGAGACTAACCATGGGGACCTAACCATGTGATTAGAATGACTATTTACAACCTTTTAGGCTAAGGGTATTTTGGTTATTTTGTGACTTTTGAATTATTTAGGATTTTAATTAATTGGTGAATTTTAGATTATTTTAATAATAATTAAATTGATGTATTATAATTTTGGTCATTTTTTATATTTTAATATTTTGGAAAAAATTTATATTTTTAATATTATTTTTATTGGATTTGTTTAGTGGGATTTGAGTTTCGTCTCGTTTCGACTTGTATTGTGACCCGGGTAGCTTTAACTCTAGATGGAACCCAATATTAAGTTAAACATGGCTCACAAGACCCAACATTTAAGTTAGTTAATTAAACTAATTTTTATCATGTTAGAATGGTTAAGTTAGAGACTCAAAACTAGATCATTTTGACCCCAAACTTGAACCTAGTCTAGACTTAACCATATGAGACTAGAGAGGGGCAATTAGGACATTTTCCATTAGCCCTAATGGACTCTTTATGGCAGCCACCTTTAGGAGAGAATGATTCATTTCATTCATTACAATCTTGCCTCTTTTATTTTTCTTTTGTTCTTCCCCAATTTTAGAGAGCCTTCCCATTGATTTGATCTCCAAATCAAATTATTCCTTCACCAAACCTTCCCTCAATCATTCCCATTCTCCAAGGGAAGGGTGCTACCAAGGATTGGAAGAGGAGTGCAAGGAGGAGTGTCCACTTTGAGGGATCTTCGTATCCGTGTCCTAAAGGATTTCATTAGGATTCCACTCCCAATAGGTAAAACCCATCCTCTAAATCGATTTTCTTTGCATATAAATTAGTTTTGAATCCGTAGGATCCATCCTCATGCATGTGTCCCATTTAGGTTCAAATTTGAGGCCATTTGGAGCTCTCTTGAGGATTTTAGATATGTGTCTTGTGTCCTACTTGATAGGTCCCAAATTAGGACACCCCATGTGTATGTATGTATGATAATAGTTTAAATAAATATTTAAATTCAGTTTTAGAATGGTTAGAGAGTGGATTGATCTTAGTTAGGATGGTTAGAATGAGTTTCATTTGGATACCTATGTTTGTATCCAAGTATCTTGGCCTATATGTGTTCTTTTGTGAAATTCGTCATAATTTTCATCCACGTTTTTATTAACCAAAGCAACTTAGAAATATCATAACTTTTAGCTTAGAACTCCGATTTATCTCTATTTTTTTTAAGAGAACCGTATCGAAGTTAGCTTTCCAAATATATTTTTTAATAAGCCAAATTATTTGTGTAACTTTCTGTAAAATTATTTGAGTGTCAGCTGTATGAAAGACGAATGTGTTTCGGTATTTTTGCGATTTCGGGAGCTTCCGGACACGAAAATGCGATCCGTTTAAAGTTTTGGAAAGCTAACACGAAGGGATACAGCATACTTTAATCCTAGAATTTAGTAGAGTCCCAATTGGTACAGTATTGGTTTTAAGTAGAAGAGTAAATATACGATATATGCATTTTGTGTAACCTATGAGCCTATGTAGTATGGATATTAAATGAATATAGAGTATGTAATACATGATATGTTAGATGAATGAAATGATATATATATGATATATATTCTCTTTACATTAATGTATATATATTGTTGAATGCAAGCATGTAGGAATGCAATTAATATAATGTATGTAAGCAATGCATAAATACATGAATGAAAGAATGATATACAATGTATGCATGAAAGTATATAATGAATGCTAGATATGAATGCAAGGTATATATGTAATGATAGATATGAATGCATATATATAAATATTGTAATGCAATATATAATGATAGCATGTATGGTAATGTAGAATAGATGATGCAAGCATGTATATGTCCACTGTTTTTCCTTTTCCTTACATTTTTCTTCTCTTTCCTTTCTATTTTAGTTTTTTCCCCTTTTTTCCTCTTCTATTTTTACATGCTATATATAATGTATATAATGTATAGATGCATGTAAGTATGTAATATGCATGAATGAATGTCATATATGAATGAATGAATCAATGAAAGGTATAAGTAAAATATAATGCATTGTAATGAATGTTAACATATATAATATATAAAAGTATGTATGTAATTGTGCATGAATGTATATATCTATGTAACTATATAAATATGCATGATGTAACATATGCCTATATAAATAAATATGTATGTAATGTGGATATGCATGTATGTATGAAGGTATGTATTTATATATATTATCTCTTTTATATTATGCATTGTTGTGGTTCACATTGTCTTATGATTGTGTGAGTGCTAGCCTAGGCTTGGTTAGGCCTAGTGAGACTTGTTAGACTTGTTGGGCTAGGACTTAACCTAGCTGACCTAATTTGACTAGTGTGGTTGATTAGAGTTGACCAAGTGTTGACTTTAGTCTAGTTTGACCTAGACAGCATGCAGATGCATTGTACATTTTATTTATCATCTCTCATATACATCTTGACCTGTGTTGCTCTAAATAGGACTCTGTGGCTTCAGTTTGGACCTCTATACCTATCAGCTGTTCAGGTTATCAGGCGAGTACATTCTCTGATAGTTCTCTCATTTAATTGTCAATTACTGTACTTCAGTTATAGTTAGTTTTATGTGATTCTCTGTTACAACACGTATGGATATTTCTGGATTCATGTATGCGACACACATACCAAACTTATCTGGCCTCTATTACTGGAATCACTGGAATCATTCTGGAATCTATTTCTGGAATTATCATATTTTGGCTGGACTCATCTCGATTCTCGTATCGAATTCTGGATTCATTTGTATTGCGGGACGGGGAAATATTGAGTAAGACATGTAGACATACCCCAAATCTGGAATCTCCCAACTGGAATCTACTGGAAGCATAGCCATCTCTTGCCTGATCAGTGAGAGATGTGCCTGATTACCTACAGCCGTTTACATGTCGATCTCGGTATTTTAAAACACACTGTTAGAATAGCTGGACTCACCTGGATTCTTGATCACTACCTAGAATCATCTTGTACTGGATTCATCTTGTATTAGATTCATCCCGTACTGGATTTACATAGGTTTTACACTGGTTTACATTTTCTGTTTGGACTTATCATGTTACTCTAGTTCAGCTAGATTTATTTTACAATCTTTATTGCCATCATTCTTCTCTTGTTTTAGTTACTTTACTTTTCTTGTATCTTACTGCTTCTCTATACTAGCACCTAAATATAAACTGCCATATTCATCAACAAAACTGTTTATAACTGCTTTATAGTTCTCTGTCATTACTTGGGTTTTCTTGATGAGTTGTACTCGTTCCTGTCCTGACTGGACCTGTTGATAAATTTTACAGATAGCTTGGAGGTTGCCTGGTAGCCTAGAGGAGACACAGTAGAGGTTGTATAGATAGTTATTTTAGTTGTCTTGAGTTGTATTTACTTTACGGATTACTGTACTTGAATTTTGAGATGTTTTCTGGGTTTGTGTATCTTAGACACTTAGACTTCTATCTGCGGTATCTCTTTATGGATTTCATATTTTATCTCTCTCTTATCATGCTCTACCTTAGATGTGATTGAGATTGTATTTGCTATGTCACTTCCATTCGGAGTGTATATACTGTACATGTACCTTTATACTGTTAGATGTTGTGACCTAGGACAGCGTTCTACCGCCGACACTGCAGCGTAGGTTGGGCGCTGTTACGTACTTATACCCTCACAGTGGGTGCGGGTCGTGACAAATGTCGATCCTCTTTTCGGTGCTGCCCCTGGAGCTGGCAACGCCGAAAACTACTGAACTGGCCCTCCTGGCCTCTACATCATAGGACAATTGGCAATCCTATGGTCTGGACTGCCACACCTCATGCACAATCCATTAGCTGAACGACACACATCCCTAGTGTGCCCTCCCTTACCGTAGTAAGTACATCCAATGGGTGCCCCCTGGCGCTGCTGCTGATTCTGAACTGGTACTGTTATTTCTGATGCCGCCGTCCTCTACGGCGCTCCTGACTCATGAATACGGATGCCGGGTGCTGGCGCTGATGTTCGCTGTACTGCTCCTCCGACCCTACTCTAGGGATAGGACCTTTTCTGGCCCTCATGTCTTATCACCAACCTTTGTTGGGTGAGTTCATGCCTCCGAGCAGCCGTTAAAACGGCGTTGAAAGTCTGATAGTCGTGCCCTTCTACTAGTCGTAGAATCTCCAAATGAAGTCCCTGCTGGAATCTCATAGCCTTCTCTGGCTCTGTAGCCACCATCATCGGTATAAACCGACTCAGTCTGCAGAACTCCGCTGCATATCCATCCACCGTCTTACCAGCCTACTTGAGACTGATAAACCTCTGTTGTAGCTCATACTGCGCTACCACGCCAAAGTACTTGGCCTTGAATCTGGTACTGAAGCTATCCCAAGGAACAGGACGCCTAATTCCAACCTCTTCCGATGCCTACCAGTCGCGGGCAAGATCCTGAAGTAACAGTCTGACCTGGTCAACCTTCTCTTCTGCTGAAACCTTTGCTACGGTCAATATGGCCTCGATATCCTGAAGCCAAGTATCCGCCGTGATGGCATCCTCCATACCGTCAAAGTTTCTCGGGTTAAGTCGACAAAACCACCTCGATGTTCCCGAATCATTCCTGACACTTCTCTCACGGGCTAATTGTAACCCCTGATTCAGTAGCACATTCTGTTCCTCCTGCTGGGACTGCTGTTGCTGATGGGCTGCCACCTGACGCTGCTGAGTGACTAAAAATCCCCGAATGACCTCCAGGAGTGCTGCAGCATTAGGTACTATCGTCGCTGCCGGCACCGCTGGGGGTGGAGGAGTTTCTAGAACCTGCGGATCTATTGGCTCTGATATCACTTCCACTCGGATCTGGTCAGGAAAAGGTATTCTTTCCGGCTGCTATCCCGTCGAGCCATGCTCTACTGGATATTCCTTCATGTTGGCCTCACAAGCTACTAAGAACGAAGCACCCCTATAGGGAAAGATACATGATATCAAATGACAGGACGAAGAAGATTCGAGGATGCAATTCAAGTTATCAATCAAGGTGAGGGAAAAGAAATCGAGGCAAGAGATTCAAAAGGAACAAGTTTTGATTGAGACTCCTATAATAGTAACACCCCATAAGTCTGAAAATCAAACCTGCATAGGCCACCAATAAAACCTTGTCACGCCCCAATACCGAAATACGGAGACGGACTAGGCCAGCTACTCCATATGAGGTATATAAACGTCATACGGTGATCGTGGCTGTCAAGAGACAAGGGGGTACATGCTACAATCAAGTCTCCTATGGTCTCACAGAGCATCTAGGTCTCAATCAATCAAAACAAGAAGCAGTAAATAATGATCATATAAGATAAAGCAGTAAGGCGTCCCCGACGCATCATCAAAATGATCATGGGGATCTAGCTTTATAAGTTAGCTAGCCCAGAGAGTCATAGGTACATAATTGTATTCAGCTGCAGTCTGATTTAATTACAAATTATGCAAAGACAAAATATCCAGATTAGCCGGCTAAACAGGTGTTGGTGGCTAAACGCCAAAACATAAGTAAAGATACCAGAGTGGTGGAGAAGAAACCCACTCGAGTCCCCTGCCAGCCATGCTCCTAGTATGCACCATTGACGTCAGGAAAGAAGTTTGGATCCTCAGGTGCTGTTACGAGATCTGGCCAAACAAAACCAGCGGGGTCAGCCCCGAATAGCAAGTACCACAAGGGAGCTCAAAAGAGTGAGATAAAACCCAAGCACAAAATAATAATACTAGTAATAATAAAAGCCTCCGGTCGTAACCTCGGTCCACAGCCTATCCTAGCACGATAGCCCAACCCAACAACCAAATAAGGACATGGATTGGACCACGCACCATGACAGTCCATGTTCTTCGGCTACTAACGGAAGTTACAAGGCACAGTCAAGTCATTTTTCAAGCGGCCGTTCATTCATGCGGCTTTCTATATTTGGCGGAGTTATCCCCGCGATACTGATTAAAAGGAATCCTCAGATCATGTCAACCCAGCAGGGCTAGCCAAACCATTTAAACATATAGCACATTGATTATGCACCGGTCCCCCGGAGGGCTACCGTGCTAAAACATATAACACATAGCTCGAAGAAGTCGGATATAGCCATCCACTATAGGCGAGTGAAACCATATTCGTGGCAGCCAACCCGACATGTCAGGACTGGACCTGGGGTGGCTAGTATGGCATGATCTCGGGATTCTTCCCATCCAATGCATCTACCAAGTTAGTTGCCTAGTTAATCCCTAGGTTATCCTCGGATTTCACATATCGTGGTCACATGCTCACTCCCCTAGATGTCGTACATTGTACGAGTACCCCAAGAAAGGATCCGTACTAGCTCATAGAGTCATACATATGTACCCCCTTCTTGGTGTAATGCAATACACAACACATACCATATCATTGCTACTGACCAATCGCTATGTAAATGCTGGACTCTTGGAGGTACTGACAGGTATCACATAGGAACACTTAGCACATAGGATAGCACATCGATGCTCACATATATTGTACCTTAGTACACACATAGGATTATCCAGCATACGCATAGGAGTCAGATCAGGAATGAGGACTAAGACACAAGAGGAAATAGAACAAGACGGCACCATGCTCTTAGGGAATGAAGTGCTCGCAAGTCATGAAGTGGCCCTAACGGCGCACGGGCAATGTGCAAGATAAAAGGTATACAAGGAGCAAGGTGCACAAGGTGCCAAAGTCACATATGAATTCTGGTTAAAGTGAGACATAAAGATTCTTGAAGCAAAGACAAAGATCTACAACTTTTATGTTGGGAGTTGGGGGAAATTCTGGCCACAATTCAGCCAAATAGGGCATAAAACAGCCAAAAATAGCCAAAATAGGCTCTATGCGGCATTATGTGGCACTATTCAGCCTTCTGCAGCACTATACGACATTCTGCGGCACTATTCATTCCATACGGCACTATGCTTCCATGCGGCTACGATACTATTCATTCCTGCGGTACTATTTATTACATGCGGCACTATGCATCCATACGGCTGCAATATTATTCATTCATGCGGCACTATTCATTCTATGAGGCACTATTCATTCATGCGGCTGCGGTACTATTCATTCCTGCGGCACTATTCATTCCATACGGTACTATTCGTTCATGCGGCTGCGGTACTATTCATTCATGCAGCACTATTCATTCATACGGCTACGGCACTATTCATCGTCCCTGCCAAAACCAGGGCAGATGAGATAGAAAATGTTCAAATATTGTTTTGGCCATAACGTCGTCAAAACAAGTCAAAATCTAACTTTTCAAAGGTCAAAATTGTGTAGAATCAAATTTCCTACAACCCAGGACCATTAGTTTTCAAAAAAATGAAAGTTGTACTTGCCTAAGGATGGTGGTTGAGGGAAATAAATGGAAGAGTGAATGAGGAGAGAGATAGTGAGAAAGAGAATATAAATAGGGATTGGGTTGGCTTAAGAAAACCCTAATCTCTAAACATGCTCTAACCATTCCACTAATGACATGCTTAAAAGCTACATGCAACCATTAAATAATAATAAATAGAATTATGCACATGCTAAATACGGGATACCATGTACAGAATTCATGAAAGAATATGTATATCGGGATCGGGGCGTGACACGGATTGTGGATGAAATATTGTGGAGGAATAATGAATGATATAAATTTGGAGGAGTACCAGCCTTTTATAGGATGTGGGAATTCCCAATTGGATAAGGATTGAACCCCTTTTGAAAATCGCTTATTTAGTTTTAAAACGATTTAATACATTTCAAATCTAATAGAATTTAATCTAAATCCATCATATTAGATAATTCAAATATTTATTAAATTTCAAATTTAGAACAAATCAATCAATTCTAGATTTCGATAAAAATGTAGATACACTTTATTTAAATCAAATGCTTATTTAAATTGCCATAATAATTTCAAATATCTTTTTATAATTTAAAATAGTAATAAATTTCAAAAAATTCAAGATACATATTTAGTTTAATAGGAAAACCTTAAAATATCTTTTCTAAAAATAATATTAATAAATAATTCCAAAAATCACAATAAATATTTAATTATTTATAAAATATCCTTTTCAGAAAAATAATTAGTACTTTCGAAAAACAAGTGTTCCATGTCTCTCGCAAACAGTAACCATAAAATAGTAGTTTCCCAAACTGCTACCCATATATATTTTTTTACAATGAATAATTAAACTAAAGTAGTATTTTAGAAATCTCGATGTGCCATTTTCTAATATTTTAAGTAATTAAAATCATCGCCACATATTATTTTGAAAACTATATTACATAAATAAAATCGAAAATGTTTTCTAAAGTATGTACGCTCGCACATATTCGCACTCGACGAGAAATTACGAAAAAAAAATATTTCGCGCACGACGTACAATACAACTACGCGACGTACAATAGAAAATAAAAAAAATTAGGACCAAATTTATATTAAAAAATAGTAGAAATTTTAGGGGTTTTACACTCTCCTCCATCCCCCTCTACACCCTGGCCGTTTGCTCCCCCCAAAGAAGGTCCTCTCCTCT
>JANAVB010034417.1:13275534-13358413 GCA_029216955.1 Iris pallida
GTACTTGTCAGGAGTGCGCCATGACGGGCCACTATCATGTCAGGTTGGTCATGTCAGGAGTGCACCACTACGGGTCACTGTCGTGTTATGCTAGTTCCTTGTCATACCATGCCATGTACAATAGTCATTCTAAACATAAGACCAAAACTCCAAGAGCCAATAGGTTAAGCAAGGGGTCAGGGGAGCAGCGTACGCGCAAGAGCACGCACGCAGGGGAGCAGCGTACGCGTAAAAGCACGTACGCAGGCAGCAGTGTACGCAAAAAAAGTACGCACACAGGATAGCTGCGTACGCGAAAAAGCACGCACGCAGGAGAGCTGCGTACGCGAAAAAGCACGCACGCAGGAGAGCAGCGTACGCAAAAAAGCACGCACACAGGAGAGCAGCGTACGCAAAAAAGCACGCACGCAGGAGAGCTGCGTACGTAAAAAAGCACGCACACAGGAGAGCTACGTACGCGAAAAAGCACGCACACGGGAGAGCTGTATACGCACAAAAGCACGCACGCAGGAGAGCTGCGTACGCGTAAAAACACGCACGCAGGAGAGCTGCGTACGCACAAAAGCACGCACGCAGGAGAGCTGCGTACGCGTAAAAACATGCACGCAGGAGAGCTGCGTATGCACAAAAGCACGCACACAGGAGAGCTGCGTACGCGTAAAAATACGCACGCAGGGGAAAGGGTCTTCTTCTCCATGGCCGAGAAGAAGCGCTCATGGCTCCCAAAACTTCAAGGCATCATAACTTGGCCATCCGAACTCCAAATCCGGATTTCCAAAGTTCCAACTAGGGTGAAATGGAATTCTCCTCCACATGGAAACATCAAAACCCATAAAAATCTAACCTAAATAGATCAAAACCATGAAAAACCAAAATAGGGAAAACTTAGATCTCGAACAATGGAGACTCCAAATCACAAAATGCTAAGTTCTAATGTTGATCACCATGTCCTAATCTAGCAAATAGAAAAAATAAAAGAGGGTTCTCATGTGGTGGCAAGGTGCACTTGCCTATGGGTGGGTGTTGTGGAGAGGAAGGAGAAGAGTGTTGTGTAGAGGAAGAAGAAGAATAAATTAATGGAGGTTTATGAGGAGAGAGAAAAAGTTGGTGGAGTTTTAAAGAGGGTAGGATGTGGTGTGTTGAGGGTGGAGCATAGGCTAAGGTGTTCCAATACACATTAACCAAACCAAACCAAACCAAACCAACCCAATTAAAACCGAGCCATGCCAAAACCCAAAATACGAGAAATACCAAAATTTCACAAGTTGAGAAAAATAAAAATACATGCCAAAATCCAGATACGAGTATAAATATGAAATATGGGAAATACGGGAAATGAGGGTGACATGTGTGTAGGTAGAGAGTGAATGTGTGGATAGGGGGAAGGGTTTGCACAAGTGTGCAGTGTGCACATGCACACAGGTGAGAGAGACAGGGAGATTAGCTTTCTGTTTGCAACGGTTAGGCAGGGACATATGCCCCAGGTTGTACAGGCCCTGTGATTGGCTTTGTTGCACAGAGCAGTGTGCTGCCTCGATACAAAGGTGCCATGTTTGTTTTGGCCAGTACAATGAGCACATAACAGTACATAGGAGGAGGAAACAACATCCCATATTGCACAATATACAGGGGTGTACGTGGCAGCTGAATTTGCCTGCACACCAGTGCAGTGTGCCTTGTACACAGTAGGCAGAGAAGGGAGAGGCTGCCTTGGCTTGGCCTGTGATTGCTTGTACAGGCAGGGCCTTTGCTCCCTGCTGTAGGGCAGGGCATTGGCCTATGTGCAGTGCACAGGCCAGTGCACTAGGTACAGGCCATAGGCCATCCTATGGACATCACATGTGTTTGTGTGTGTGTGTGTGTATGTGTGTGCGTGTGTGTGTTAGTGTGTCAAGTGAGTGATGAGTGTACCTGTGAGTTAGTGTCAATGTAGTGTAGGTTGTGTAAATATGGAAGTGGGTGATAGTGAGGAGAGAGTGACAGTGTGTCATGTGTAGGGGATTAACCATATTTACACAGGTTTTGGGGCAACCTGTAGACAGCAGGTCCTGCCTAGCAGTAGGCCTTGGGTTTGTACAGGTTGTGCAACAGTGCAGTGAAATGTTTGTGTCTATGTGAGCTAGTGTGTGTGTGTGTGGTAGTACACACAACACATATGTGAGATAGTATGAAGTATAGGTGTGTGACATACCTATGTGAGAGGGGTAGGTGTGATAGTGTGTACATGTGAGACTTGAGTTGTAACACCCACTTTTCTAAAATGAGGGTAATTCTAAACTTTTGTAAAAGTTTATTATTTAATAATATGATTTATGATTTATGGAGTTTTTTAATTAATTTAATACTATTTAAAATTGGTGAATTATTATTTTGATGTGTTAGCTAGTGAACCCTAGAACTGTTGAGCCTAGAGACTAACCATGACCATAGGGACCTAACCATGTGATTAGAATGACTATTTACAACTTTTTAAGCTAAGGGTATTTTGGTCATTTTGTGACTTTTAAATTATTTAGAATTTTAATTAATTGGTGAATTTTAAATTATTTTAATAATATTTAAATTGATGTATTTTAATTTTGGTCATTTTTCATATTTTAATATTTTGGGAATTCTTATATTTTAATATTGATTTTATGGGATTTGTTTAGTCGGATTTGAGTTTCATTTCGTTCCGACTTGTATTAGTGACCCGGGTAGCTTAGACGGTAGACGGGATCCCAAGATTAGTTAGTTATGGCCCACAAACCTCACTAATTAAGTTAGTGAGTTTAGAGTAATCCCACTTGTTAGATTGGTTAAGTTAGAGGCTTAAATTTAACCCTTTTGATCCCAAACTTGAACCTAACTTAAAATTAACCAAGAGGACTAGTTGAGGCCTTATTGGGCTTTCCCCTAAGGCCCAAATAGGGTTAATGGTAGCCACTATAGGTAGGTTAGCCTCCCTTCCTTTATTTCATTTCATCTTGTCTTTTCCTTCACAAAGTGTTCTTTTCCAAATTAGAGAGCTTCCATCTTTGATTTGATCTCCAAATCCTTACATCCCTCCACCAAAACTTTCATCCAACCTTCTCATACTACCAAGGGAGGGTGCTAGCAAAGATTTGGAGCAAAGTGCAAGGAGGAGTATCCTTTTTGGAAGATCTTCGTGTCGGAGCCGTGTCCTTGGGAGTATCATTGGGATTCCACTCCAAATAGGTAAAACCAACCCTTTAAATTGATTTTCTATGCATATTAGTTAGTTTTGAATCCATAGGATCTACCCCCATGCATGTACCCTATTTAGATTCAAATTTGAGGCCATTTGGAGCTCTCTTGAGGATTTTAGATACGTGTCTTGTGTCCTACTTGATAGATCCCAAATTAGGAGACCCCATGTGTATGTATATATGCTAATAGATTAAATAGATATTTAAATTCAATTTTAGAATGGTTAGAGAGTGGATTGATCTTAGTTAGGAGGGTTAGAATGAGTTTCATTTGGATACCTATGTTGGTATCCAAGTATTTGTACTACATGTGTTTCTTTGGTCCAAAACAACTCAAATTCGTCATAATATTCATCCACGTTTTTATTAACCAAAGCAACTTAGAAATGTCAAAACTTTTAGCTCAGAACTTCGATTAATCTTCCATTTTTTTTAAAAGAACCGTATCGAAGTTAGCTTTCCAAATATATATCATAGTAAGCCAAATTTGTTCTGGAACTTTTTGTAAAACTATTTGAGTGTCAGTTGTTCGAAAGACAAATGTGTTTCGGTGTTTTCGCGATTCCGGGAGCTTCCGGACACGAAAATATGATCCTTTTGAAGTTTCGAAAAGCTAACATGAAGGGCTACGACATATTTTAATCTTAGAATTTCGTGAAGGCTCGATTGGTACAGTATTGATTTTAAGTAGAAGAGTGACTATACGACATAGCATTTTGTGTAACCTATGAGCCTATGTAGTATGGATATTAAATCAATGTAGAGTATGTAATACATGATATATCAGATGAATGAAATGATATATATGACATGTATCCTCTTTATATTATTGCATATATATGGTTGAATACAAGCATGTAGGAATGCAATCAATGTAATGTATGTAAGCAATACATAAATGTATGAATGAATGAATGATATACAATATATGCATGAAAGTATATAATGAATGCTACATACGAATGCAAGGTATACATGTAATGATAGATATGAATACATAATGTATACATAATGTAATGCAATATATAATGACAACATGTATGGTAATATAGAATATATGATGCAAGCATGTATATGTCCACTGTTTTCCTTTTTTCCTTATATTTTTCCTTTCATTCCTTTCATTTCAGTTTTCCCCTTTTTTCTCTCTTCTATTTTTACATGTTGTATATAATATAATGAATAGATGCATGTAAGTATGTAAAATGCATGAATGACATGTATGTAATGAAAATAAGTATATGTATACAACTTAATGATATGTAAATGGATATAATGCAGGAACTGAAGTATGCATGTATAGGGATATGAATGAATGATATATATGTGTTAAGGTAATGTAATGTATGTATTCACATATTTTTGAGTTAAATATTGAGTTTGTATGCATATATTATATGTATGCATGTATGCAGGAATGAATGTAATATAATATAGAGTATGCATATATGAATATAATGTATACAAGTATATAATGTATTCAAATATGTATATGCATTTATGTATGTATGTATAGGTGCATGAATGAATGCAAGTATGCATATATGATATGTATGTAGGCATGTATGCAATGTATGTATGTATACATGATATCTATGTATGCATGTAATCAATGTAAGTATGTATGTACGCATTTCTATAAACTGAGTTAACATATAACCTTTTACATACATGCATTCATACATCCTTTAACACCATGTATCCCATGTCACATACACCTACCTATCACTAAATCTGAGAACATTAACACATATTCTTTCCCACACATGCCAAACACACACACACACACACTCACACACACACACACACACACACACACACACACATACACTCACTTTCTTTTACCTCTCCTTCTATATATATGTATGTGCCTATATGTATGTATCTTTCATATATATTCTATGTATATGAATATGTGAATGTGAATAATATTATACATTATATACTAAGTTTGTGTGCCTTGTTAGCTTATGGTTTAGTTTTGTGCTTGGTTTAGCCAGTGACTTAGGCTATGAGTTAGTAGCTATCTTGGATACTTGATTTGCATAGACTTAGTTTGTTTAGACCTAGAATTGACTAACCTAGACTAGTTGACCATTGTTGACCCAACCCTAGCTAGTTTGACCCTAGTTTGACTAGATGTTGACTTAGTTTGACCCATAGTTGACCAAGAGTTGACTTTGACATAGATTGACCTAGATCATGTAGATTGTATCGTAAACTTCATTTATCTTATTATAAACACATTATAACCCATATTTCTCTATTTAGGATATTGTGACTCCGGTACAGATATCTGATTTTAGACTACTCTCTTCAGGGTATCAGGCGAGTATATTTTCTGATTGTTCTTTCATTTACTTATCGATTACTGTATTTCAGTTCTAGTTAGTTATTAATTCTCTGTTACAAACACGATTTTATATTGCTAGATCCATTTCATTTGACACTCATTTATTTATGTCTGGCCTCCATTTCTGGAACCACTACTGGCATCACCTACTGGAATTATCCTGGAATCACTTACTGGTATCATTCATTTCTGGCTAGACTTGTACTTTTTTGTGTCGGGTTATGGATTCACTTGTACTTGTTGGGCGGGAAATATTGGAGTAGACATGTGAACATTTCCAAATACTAGAATCACTCTCTTGGAATTATACTAGAATGATAGCCATCCCACACTTGGCCGAGTGTGCGATGTGCCGTATTACCTACAGCCGTTTATATGTCGATCTCGGTATTTTAAAACGCACTATTAGTATATAGTCTGGACTCACCCTGTAATCATTGATTACTACTGGACTCATCTTGTGCTGGATTCATCTGGTATTAGATTTACATTGTCTGGACTCACATTGGGATTACACTTGACTCATAATACTGTGTGGACTTATATCATGTTACTCTAGTTCAGCTAGATAGTATTTTACAGTCTTCCTTGCCATGTTTCTTCTGTTGTTTAGTTACCTTACTTTTCTTGTACTTTAACTGTCTCTATACCATCACCTGAATAAACTGCCATGTTCATCAATACAACTGTCTATAACTGCTTTATAGTTCTCTATCATTTACTTGGATTTTCTAGATGAGATGTGCTTGTTCCTGTCCTGACTGGCACACACAAAACACCTGTATTGTAACAGCCTAAGCAAGTTACAGAAATTAATTCTAACAGGTAAAGGCCGTGAGTATTGAGGCGTGGGTAATATTACTAACTACCCTTCTAACGGATCTAGCCCGTTAGTATTTCAACTATTCTAACGGCTATAGCTGTTAGTGATTATTTTTCTAACAGGTTTTGGAGGTGATATTAGAATTGAATACTAACGGGGTGTGCCCATTAGTATATTTTAAAAATCGAAAAAATAATTTTAGTGTTGAATACGGAAATGGACGTTAGTATATCTTAAAAAATGGGAAAAAAATAATTTAGAATTGAGTACCAATAGACAGATATAGATGTATCGAACATACAAAAGACAAATGTATTAAACATGCCAAAGACACGTAGACCAAAAGGATGAATTGCATCCTGATATGAGCCAATTGTAGATTTTATCTATGATAACAAAAAAAATTTCATTGATAGATATTTCTCATAAATAGATAACGATTTAATACATATCCTTCATAATAAAAAAGAGTAAAGCTCAATATCAGTGCATGACTACCCAAACTATTGTAAACATAAGCACAAACACATAGAAACTTGTCTGAAAAAAACATTTTAGGCAAACTATCCACATATAGAAACCTATTATAACCACTCATCACATAAGTACAAAGCCGGCTCTTGACCGCCTCTTTCATCCAACAAACGAAGAACCTATTAAATGATATAAGATGTTGAGTACAAGAAAAAACCAAATTCAACAACATTTCATTGAGGATATAATATAAGGATAAATAACTTAACAAAACCTACATTGATAACTGCTTAGATAGTGAACCCCATTGATTTAATAACTTACTTTTATTTCTGATTCAAAGGAGTGAAGGTTTGCTTTATTTCCTTTATTTTTGATTCAAAGGAGTGAAGGTTTACAACTGAAAGAACAAAAATGAAAGAGCAAAATTAAAACAAAACCAAGGGATAATATCTTGCATCTTCACATTTAAGAAAAATAATAATATATATCATGTTGAATACAGAAAACTGTTCTATACAAATACTCACCAACCAGCCAATAAAAAAAGCAGTATCAAATTGCAACATGGGACTGTGGTTACCTCATATGAGAGTTCATCTGGATCCACCTTTATAGGTAGCAAACCATCCTCCATATAGGTATCAAACCATCCTCCATCCAAGATATCAATCATCTTAAATCAAAGATGAAAACCTGAAGAAATAAATATGATAACTATCATCATCTCTTGTTCACGCTAAAAATTATATAATAGAATGGTGTTTACATGAGAAATCAGAATGAAGACAGTGGTCACCTTGGCCCAGCAGCTAAAGGTCTCATAAAACAATGCTATACTCCAAGGCATTGCCACAGGCCACTAACTGCAACTTATTACGATCAATAGAACACCTGCCTTGATGGTAATCTGATAGATTTAGCAGCAGAAAAAACTATGCTTTAGGTTCTAACGAATGACAGTAGCCTTGAGCATAAAACCAAAGAATCTTTAAACAGTAGACCACACGCCTGGATGACGCACTATATATCTTTGGTTTAGAAACTACACCATTGACAACCTTAGCTGTCATTGTGTGAAAAACATGCCCAAAAATTCTCCAGTTTAGACGAATTTCAAACATCTAATATGGATTTTCCACAATTATCAAGCACACTTGTAAACGCCTAAACAGAACTATTATAACACAATATTCTACTGTTGTTATTGGGTTTAATTAGTCAATTGAATTGTTAATGTTGATGAAAGTTTTTGTCCCTGTCATATATATGGTTAATGTGGCCACCCAGACTTGCCAAGACTGCAATGATGAAGGAAATATTTGAAGGAAAAATGGCCTGTTATGCTAGAAGGCTATAAGCTCCGACTGTCATCCGATGGTTAGGACCACAAACTGCTATCAGCTTTGCTAGAGCCTAATGAAAATATATATAGAGACAGAGAAAATGAGAAAGAAATTCAGTGAAGCAAAAACATTAATTTTAATGTTTCATTAAGGAAACACCTTGGTTCCGAAGCTGACTGCATCTGCAAGTTTGCCCTTATCAAGTGTAGTTTTTGACGATTCCAGAAGCTGTCGTCCATCTGCAGAGGAGCATGCAACTTGCTGCAAAGGGTAGTATAGGACGTAAGAAAAATTATTATCCCTCTAACAAAATCATCACCATTGACATGAGCATACAATTTGCAAATACCACCTTATGTACAGGAACCAAACTTATATATCCATTTTGTCAAACGGGTATGTAGAATCTATATCAAAGTCTCTGGGCAGCATTTAAATACCCACTGAACACTATTGCAAAACCATCTGATTCCACAGCCATCATGCGATATAAGGCTACTGTCTAAAACTATTCATCTTTTAGCACATTTAAAGAATAATATCCTAAAAAATGTTCCATAAATAGAGATATAATGAAAAAAAATCCAAACAAAACTAAATCAATAAATTTACAAGCATCAAGGAAATGCACTCAAGTAAAGTGAAGGAGATGGAAGATGTGGCTTATCTCTACATAATAATCAATAATGTCAAAGGTTCTGGCCAAACTGCAGCTGGATACAATAAGAGGGTTATGGATCTTATTAGAGTGTACTCCAACACCAAACCACGTTGGGACATCAATATTAGAGAATAATCTCTTGGACCAATGGTGTAGACACAGCTTTTAATCATAAATTAGAACAGAACTAAGATATCCATCATTAATTCAGCCAAACCTAACCATATGTCCCCATAATTGTGTAGCCTATTCAGCCGATAATAATCCTATGAAACCATGGTCCATACCCCTAAAAGTAAGGGTTTTAAATGCAGTTAGGAACACCCACAAGCATACCTCTGATGCTGTGTGGTCCAATCATCTCTTCATCTTACATGGGTTTTGTATAGAAACATGACTTCGAAACATGATTTTAATCCATCACTATCTTTAACCTCTAGATTCTGCCCACTTTTGATGTCTTTGAAGCATAGTTTACATTGTAAGTCGATACCGATCTGATACGGCCGATACCAATACGGTTTGGTATGTCTCGATCCGATACTGACCGATACTGATATTAGAGGTCTCTTTTCCAATCAATTTGGCAAGAAAATTGAACGAAAAAGAGAAAACATCAAGGGTTTAAAGCATAGAAAGGAATGGTCCGATACCGATTCTGATACTGCGAACCTTGCTTGGAAGACTATTGAGAGAGCTTTCCAGTCACATTAGACTTTGCAATGCCTCATCTAGTGACCTTTCAGTCACAACCATTTCTAGTTGTATAGGAGAGAGGCTGCCAGAATCGTAAATGTCCTTAAAATCCTACTATTGCCTATTTAGTTTTGAAAATAATATGCACTTCTATAATTTTCTCTCCAGTAATAATCTCACTTCCTTCTTGCACGTCATATCTTTTACAAGCAAACACTAAACAGGGTTTTTTTTATAAATTTTTTACTTCCATACAAATTCTAAAAGAAATATAATATTAAAGTGAAGTCATCCTGTTACGAGTTATATTGCTTTAATATAAATAAAATGGAATGTACGTTACGTGAGCTGGTTTTAAGTTTCAAAGACATCACTTAAGGCAGTAATGGTATAATAAATTGCATCAAGCAGGTTTCAACTACAATAGGCATGTGAACAAGTAAATGGTATTAGAGGTTGTTGTTCTTGTTGTAATGCACCTGCTTTTCCTGATGGTTCAAGGAATGACCCTTAGTTGGTGAAATGATGCATGCTTCCAGAGAGGCAACATCATCACATAAAGACAACACAAGGGGCATATGCACATCCACTTCTTCCTTTAGAGGAACAACATTAGACGTGCCCACACTAGGGCTCAATTCTCCAGCAGCAGGAGTTTAGCACTTGCAGCAAGTCAACACTTCTAGCTATAATACTGTTTCTTGCATCACTCTCATCAATAATTAGCAAAAAAAACCCATGATAATCTAACGGTCAATCAAACGTTAACAGATCCTACAAGACCATGCCCTAGGTTGCCCATTGGTCCGCAGACGACAACACCCCCACCAGTACATTCACCCTAATTCATCATCCATATAAACCCTATGCATTTATTCCAGATACTACCCATTGGTCAAAGCAGCCAATAAAGAAGAAAGGTCTCGGCCGTACTCATAAACTATCTCGTCATGCATTACTTAATGCATCTGTTCAACTGAGATTTCTCACTTGGAGGTTATAAAGCTGGAAGGCATGTTATGATCCTGTATACTGGGTTGGTATAAGGAATCCTATACTTGCTACAATGTGATAATCCACCACAATTTATCTCATTTTGATGTAATACTGTATCACTGTTTTCCTTTTCTTTCGATTTCCCTGTTCCGCTACCTGATTGTCCAAGGCCCAAGTATCCCATCCTCATAGGAAAAGGACATAACAAGGCTGCTCGCATAATCCACTAGTTGTTTGGATATCCTTAACCCTGCGAAGAAAAGAAGGGCAAGGCAATAAGTCGAAAGATCAAAGATGCGATAACAATGTTTATTAAACAATAAGAAAGGAATTTTGTGACATTAAGCAATGCCATAATAGTTAGTAACTTGTGCAAACTAACAAAAAGGTAATGCTACACATCAGGGGTTCCCATATATCATAGGGGCAAGACCACTTAGTCTATGCTCCTACAGGTGCATGCTACACAGGATCTGTGATGTGTGTTCGGGATAAGAAACCTCATTGCATGGCATTTTTGCTCAGAAAATCTCTAAAGCAGGGAATATTGAAGAATCGTAAGATCCAAGAAACAAAAACTGTCATACTAATCAAAACATGAAATAATGCAGGAAAAGGTAAGAACCAACTACACAATAAGCTTGGTGCGCCACTGAAAAGCAATAGATACTAAACCTAATAGGTGTCATGAAATTCCTGTTCTTATAGTAATAATTTTCCAAAAAGTGTTGGATATTGCCAACACAGGTTTCTTTGTACAGAAGAAAAACACTCTTGAACATGAGATTGTAAATTTTATATGGCAAATCCATTAGAGCATTTTGACCATAAAATGGTGGGAAACTAAATATATTTGGCTAAAGCCAAATCCAATTCAAATCATGAATTTAAGATTTATTTGATTTTTTAAAATATATACTTATCGATTATTTAAAATTTTAACATTTCATTTAATCTTATCTAGTTACGCTTAAAGTTGATCTAATCTATAATCAATTACTTCCAAAAACATTAGTGTTTCCTACTTTTCAAATTAGATTAGGCAACATGTTAAAGTTAACTCGATCGAGTGTAAACTATAATTTAAATGACGAATTAGAAAATATAAACAATCAAGACAACTCTGCAAAATATAAATGTAATTTGAGTCGGATGGAGGCAACTCGACTAGACCTATCTTACTAGCCGATTGGCAGTAGGGGTGTCAAACAAGTTGGATTCAGGTCGGGTTATGTAAGGTTCATTTTTGAATCCTATCGGAAACAAAGAATTTAAACATCAAGCAGCCAAGTAAAAGGAACTAAGAATTTGGTTGTGCTAGACATGTAGTTTAGTGCGGGGGAGAGAGGGGCAGTGGAAGAGAACCGACATCATCAACAATAATCTATCGACATCGATGACATGTCCGCTTCTCATGTAACTATCCATGAAGAATCTTTATCATTAAAAATGATGAAGAATGTTAGCTAATAATAATAATTGGCATTCTAACTTTTATGCTAAGACATTGTCCACAACTTTCCTAGAACTTTCAAAAAATGGTAATTAAACTTCCCCAGTACAGCAAAACTGGTCAATAAACAAGCAGTAGTTATTAAGCTGATAATGGCAATTGCTATTAAAAATAGGTAGTAGTTCAAATAGAACCCAGTAGTAGTTCAAAAAAAAATCGATAGTAGAAATTATCAAATAAGGAAAAAAATATAGCATTTGTCATACTTTGCTGCTGAATGAAGGGCCTCAATGCTGATTACACACTACAAATTCACTGTAAAACAACAATGCTCAAACGTTATGTTATGAAAACATCAAGGTTTCGCAATAAAAGAAAATTAAGGACCAAAATCACTATGGAGTAATCACATACCTCATGTGTGAAGGCACCTTAGAAGGATCTAAATATGTCGGTGCATATATAACCCGGCCACACTATAAGGTCAGTTACCTACAAATAAAATTAACATGTAAGCCACATGGGCTAGTGCTTTGATTAAAAAAAAAATTGAGCCAATAGACTAAAAAAACAAAACCTAGGATTTCTATTATCCAACGTTCCTCAATAGTGTTCAAAAAATAGGAAAAAAATGTAAGGTTTCGTACTCAACATCACATATCAAAATTTCTAATAGAATTGACAAACCATACTGACATTTCCAAAAAATGTGAACCCTACTAACCATACAAAAATAAATTAAAAAATAAAGGAGAACTCACTACGTCGGACAACCGCAGTGGACAACGTCGCCTGTTTGTCGACGCAGTTCGAAGGCGCTGCAGATGGATGACCGCTACCACAGGTGGACGACCACACTATATGTGCCTATTTGTCGCCGCATGTGGACGGTCACTGCCACAGGTCGAAGGCCACTGCAGATGGAGAGGAAGACCGCTGCCACAGGTGGACGACCACTGCCACAGGTCGAAAGCACCTATTTGTCGCCGCAGATGGAGAGGGAACTTGTGAGAGAGGGGGAATTGATTTTGGTTGGGGGGAGTATATTGCAAAATTGGAGGGAATTCTGCGCCAATTTTTTGTTGTGAGCCTGCCTAAAAATTTTGGGGGAAATTTGTGAGAGAGAGAGAGACGAAATTTATTTGGGTGTCTTCCTTTTATTAAATAATAGTAGTGGTTACATAAAGTAGTAATGGTTACATAAAGAAAAAAAAGTAGTCCTACGGCCTAAAAATTTTAGGGTGAAAATTTGTGGAGAGAGGGAATTAATTTGGGTGTCTTCTTTTTATTAAATAATAGTAATAGTTACATAAGGGAAAGAGTGAATTTGTAATGGACTACAGTAAATACTAAGCTTTTCTGTGTTACTAGTTTGTAACGGGTTCCACCCGTTAGAAACAAAAAAAGGGGCCATTAGAAATTAGACCATTTGGTGTAGTGTGGACCTGTTGAAAATTTTACAGATGATTGCCCTGAGGACAATTGCCCTACTTACTATGGACCAGAAGATGTTTTAGCTACCTTTGGCCTCGACACTCAGAGTGATCAGGAGATTAGATAGTTGACTTGGTTTAGTTTCATGTTTTAGAACTTGAATTGTAAATAAGTTGAGATATGTTTTGTTTTGAGATTGTTTGAGATTATTATTTAGTAGTTGGTTTTGTTGTTAATTTAGTCTTAGTTATAAACTTCTGTGTTATCATATCGTGCTTAGACTGTGATTGAGATTTTATTATATCTATACTTGTCCTCCGTTAGAAGTTGAGATTTGACAAGTACATTATATAATTGCGTGAGTTGTTGGTTAGATAGTGACCTAGAACAGCGTTCTACTGGACACTACGGCATAGGCTGGGCGCTGTTACGTACTCGTACCCTCAGAGTAGGTGCGGGTCGTGACATGAGTGGATGTGCTCATGTGAATAGGTAGTGTGTATAGGTAATGTGTAGTAGGTAGTGGGTAATGTAGTGAGTGTATGTGAGTTGTAGATATGTGTAGGTAAGTGTGAATTACCTATGTGTTAGAGTGAGTAGGTAATAGAGTATTACCTATGTATAGGGAATTACCTACATGCTAGGTAATGTGTAGAGTATTGGGTATATAAGTAGGATATTTCATGATACCCTATAGGTATCCTCGGTAGGTAGATACGTAGGTAAAGCCTAGAATAACCCAGTGTATGTTAGTTTACCTTGGTATGACAAGGTATTGACCAAGAAGCCTATGTTTGATCAGATTTGACCCAATTGACTAGTTTGATCCTAAGTCAATCTTTGAGTCAAATTGACCTAGTTTGACCACGGAGACCTAGAATTCATATAGCATCTTAGATATCAATGTTTAACACACCAAAATACCAATTAACATTAATATTTTATATTTAGGTCTTTGTGATTCCACTTTGGACCTCAATTCACACTTGTTGCTTATGACCACCGGCAAGTACATTCTCTGATAGTTTTCATTACCTTAATATTTTCTATAATATCAGTTTATAGTATCATACTTGATTCGGACACGAGGATACACGGATTAGTATACTTTGGATCCCATTTTGAGATATTATTTCCCTGGAGGACCCTATACATGTCTTGTGCTTTCTTTTCATGTATAGACACTGATTCAGGAGTGGGTTGGCCCTCTGCTTCATGAATCCCGTGTGATAACCTGACATGGTTGATCCACTATACTATTCGTAGGGTTGGAAAGTTATTAGCTGTTTATGTGATCATACCCAAAAAATTTGTGTATAGCTCACCCTCACCTCACGCAGGATGTAGCCTTTTATTACTTGTGCATAGCTTTCCATGTCTGGTCAACCTGATCCATTACTATACTTGTTCATAGCCGATCAAATAGAATAGTCTGATCCTATCCCAAGTTGATCACATAATACTCTAATATCTCAAGGCACTGTTTAATATACATGTTATATTCTAGATTACATGATTACACCATACTCCTGATTTACTTACATGTTCTGATTTATCGTGATTGATTATCCTAATTTCTCACTGTCTTGTATTGATTATCTATCATGTATCTCATTTACTTACTATTTTTTATAGCACTTGTCAATTTAATAAAACTGCTATTAGTGTTTGTACTTCGCTTCAATCCTAACTAGATAACATATTGGTGCTTTCTTTACATGGAGAGAGCTTGCTCTCAACATGCCTTGTAAAAGTTTAGTCCCACATCGAAAATGCACAATGATTTATCTCAACATATATACTTGGTTGTGTTGTTGAGAGATGCACATGGGGTGGTGACCCTAAGGAGGGAACCATGTGGGTGATTTTACTAGGAGGTAAGAATAAGGCTCCAAGGATTAAGCATTAATGCTTTTGTCATTCTCTTGCCCCAAAGGGGCTTAGCGACTCGGACTCGGATTCGGGCTCAGGCTCGGACTCGGGCTCATGGGCTCATGGACTCGCACCAGGCAGACTGTGCAGACTACAAGTCAGTTATGGAAAGACTGATTCAATGCGATTAATTCAGATCCACTTTTTGTGGGATTTAATTCAATCTTTCCATAAGATTTGAATTAATTTCGTTGCCATCTTTGTGGATTTAATTCAATCTTTCCATAAGATTTGAATTAATTTGTTGCTATCTTTGTGGGATTTGAATTAATTTCATTGCCATCTTTGTGGGATTTGATTCAATCTTTCCATAAGATTTGAATTAATTTCGTTGCCATCTTTGTGGGACTTAATTCAATCTTTCCATAAGATTTGAATTAATTTCATCTATGTGGAATTTAATTCAATCTTTCCATAACTGAAAAGGCGGTTAGGGTTTCCACCCTCTCTCTATATATACTCTGTTCTGGCCTCCTTTGTGAACAACTATGAATTTTATAAGTCAGAAAAAAGAGAGAGAGAGGGAGCTGCTGCCGCCATTGCAAGTCCATCCGAGGAGTCAGAACAGAGGTGACTTCGAGCGTTCCACAAGTTCTTCAACTTGCTGGTTCCTGGAAGCAATTCGTGTGGGGCGAATCTTGCTTTGAGCAACGGTGTTTTGACACCCCAGCAACTTTTTTCATCATCTCTTCTCTACATTATTGTAACTCGTTCTGTCCCAATTGTAACACGTTTCAAGGAAGAACGAGAGATCTTCTCTTCTCTTTTTCCCTCCTTCATATTGTAATATAGCTATTTGGTTTTCTGCATCATCGTAGATCTTGAGTTTGATCACTGCAAAGTTTTTTGTGTGACATCTCAGATCTCGATTGCATCAGTTTTTCATCTTTGGTCAAGCCCTGGGACTAACAATCTCAAAGTAAGATCCTTGTAGATGGACAACATTAATGCTTCGCTCGTCCAATCGGACTACTGCAAGTTGGAAAAGTTCGATGGAGAGCATTATCAAGTCTGGAAGATGAAGGTTTATCTAACTCTTCAACTCAAAGACGTTGATCATGTACTGTTGGAGGAAGAACCTTCTGTTCCAGACACTGGGTATACTGTCGCAATCAATGCGGCTACCAAACTCCAGGCCAAATGGAGAAGGGAAAATAGCATCTACAGGCTTCTCATCCTGAATGTTATAGAGGATTTCCTGGCAGAATCCTACGAAGAAAGAATTTGCCAGAGACATATGGAGTCTGTAGAAAACCTGTATGAAGAAGACAGGAACAGGAGCAAGATGTTTGTGGTTGAAAAATATCATAAATTGCTCTTTGAGGACGAAAAGTCCATGTTGTCACAGATGAAGGAATTTCTGAAGCTGCGTCAGAAACTGGAAGACGAAGAGATGCCCCTTCCCGACAAATTTGTCGTTGGAGGGATCGTCTCAAAACTTCCTGCTGGATGGAGAACCTTCTATGCAAGGAAGCTCAGAAAGAAGCTAGACATTAGCTTGGGAGATCTACTTCAAGAGATCCATGTTGAGGACGAGATGCGTTACCAACAGAAGATGGACACTCTGTCCAAACAGTTGGCTAAGGCCAATCTAGTGCAGACGAGAGATCCCAAGGGGAAGCAGGCGGCTTCTCATCATAAGAAGAAGGACTTCACCAATCTAAAAGTGAAGTCCAAGTCCCAAGTGACTTGTTTCAATTATGGCAAAAAGGCCACTACAAGAGTGAATGCAGATCCAAGCCTAAACAATCAGAGAAAGGTGAGCCTAGTAAGGTTTCATTGGTTTCTAACATTGTTGCTATGATCGCACAGGTCAACTGTAGGGGTTGACTCTGACTGGTGGATAGACACTGGCGACTTGCCATGTCTGTTCTGGCAAGGAATGGTTCGTCATGTACCAGCCGACATCTGAGAAGGTTGTCATGGCGAACCAGGCCCAAGCTGAAGTTCTGGGGATCAGGACTGTGGAGCTGAAACTCACTTCTGGGAACACTCTAACGCTTCAAGGTGTGAAGCATGTTCCGGCGATTGCCAAGAACCTGATCTCTGGGAGCCTGCTCTGCAACGCAGGCTTGAGGATGGACATCAATGCTGGTCAGATGGTGATGTCCAAGAAGGGAACATACTTCGAAAGGCTTATCAAACCGAAGGAATGTTTAAAATTCAGCTTGTCAACCAGTTTGATGACATTAATGCAGTTGTATTTTCTGATTATTCTCTTGAGTTGTGGCATAAGAGACCAGGACATGTTATTGTAAAAGAATTAACAAAATGTCTAGTCTAGGACTTATCTCCAAATGTGGGGGTAAGGTGGAGAAGTGTGAAGTATGTGCTCAGACGAAGATCACAAGGAAACCCTTTATCGGGTCAATCGAAGCATAGATCTTCTGGAGTTAGTACACTCCGATATCTGTGACTTTAAACATTTCTCCACGAAGGCCGGGATGAAGTATTTCATAACCTTCATTGACGACTTTTCAAAATACACGTTTGTCTACTTGCTCAAGACTAAAGACGAAGCTTTCAAGAAGTTCAGAGAGTTCAGGGCCGAAGCTGAATGGCAGACTGGACAACAACTCAAGAGGTTGAGAAGTGATCGAGGTGGGGAGTATAGGTCTCATGTCTTCGTATCGTTATGCAAAGAACATGGAATCATATACGAGACTATTGCTCCATATTCTTCTTAATCCAACGGAGTAGCAGAGAGGAAGAACCGAACATTAACAGAAATAATGAATTCAATGCTGCTTACTGCAGGTCTTCCAAAATGCTACTGGGGAGAAGCTGCATTAATGGCTACTTTCATTCTGAATAGAGTGCCATATGCAACTTCGGACGTAACTCCTCATGAACTCTGGTTCAAAGTCAGACCAAACTTGAATGTCATTCGAGTGTGGGGTGTCTGGCGTATGTGAAGCTTCAGATCTGAAGATTCAGAAGCTGGGGACAAGGACTACGAAGGCGATCTTCTTGGATATACCGAGAAGAGTGATGCTCGAAGATTTCTTGATATTGAGTCAAATCATATCATCGAATCTCGCGATGCTGAATACTTTGAAGACAAGTTTGCAAAAGATAAAAACATTCTTCGGACATTCCAGAAAATGATGTAGGTACAAATGAGACTGAAATCTCATATGGGCCGTAGTCCAAGAAGAAGCTGTTGTTGATGAAACAACTCTTGTACCAGAACTCGACGAGCCGTCAGCAAAGCGAACGAGGAGACCTAAAGACTTCGGAGATAACTTTGTCACATATCATGTGGAAGCAGATCCGCTTACCTATGATGAGGCGATGAAGACAGAGATGCTATCTTATGGAGGAGGAAGTGAATGACGAGTTTAACTCTATCACCTCCAATAACACATAGTTGTTGGTAGATCTATCTGAAGGAGAAAAGCCCATCGGATGTAAATAGATCTTCAAGAAGAAGATGAAGGCAGATGGAACTATTGACAAGTTCAAGGCCAGGCTGGTAGCCATGGGATTTTCAGAAATAGGGGATAGACTACATTGACACGTACGCTCCAGTAGCTCGGATGACCACCATTAGGATGTTAATCGCTCTAGCAGCCATACATAAGTTGGTGATACATCAGATTGATGTAAAGACAGCATTCCTGAATAGGGAGCTGATCGAAGAGATTCACATGCAACAGCCAGATGAATTTGTTGTCAAAGGTCTTGAAGACAAGTCTACAAGTTGGAGAAATATTGTATGGTTTGAAACAAGCTCCCAAGATGTGGCATGAGAAGTTTGACAAAGTTATTAGGTCAAACGGCTACAGAGTCAGCGAGACAAACAAATATGTTTACACAAAGTTTGCTGATGGAAGAGGAGTCATCGTTTGTCTGTACGTTGACGACATGCTAATCCTAGGGATGGATATAGGCTGTGTCGGAGACAAAGAAGTTCCTCTCAACCAAGTTCAGTATGAATGACTTGGGGGATGCAGATGTCATCTTGGGCATAAAGATCATACGGACAGACACTGGAGTAGCGCTGTCACAATCTCACTACATTGAGAAGATGCTCACGCTATGGGTATAAGGATCTTCCAGGGATCGATACGCCATACAGGTGTGATCAGAAGCTGAAGCCAAACTCGAGGAAAGCGTCAGGCAGCTGGAGTATTCTAGCATTATCAGAAGTTTAATGTACGCAACCACTGCCACAAGGATGACATAGCTTTCGCCGTGGGAATGCTGAGTCGGTTCACAAGCAACCCAGGGGTTGAGCACTGGAAAGCTGTGAAGCGGGCGATGAGATATATCAAGAAGACTTAGACATATGCACTGCACTACAATGGGTATCCGATAATAGTGGAAGGCTTCAGTGATGCTAGCTGGTGTTCAGAGGTGGAAAGCGAGAGATCCACAGGTAGATATGTCTTTTCCTTGGATGGAGCTGCTATATCGTGGAAGTCGAAGAAGCAGACTATACTCTCTCGTTCCTTATGGAATCTGAATTCTATGCACTTGAAACTGCAGTAGATGAAGCAGAATGGCTTCGTAAGCTCATGTATGATCTTCCAGTAGTTGGGGCTCAGATACCGGCGATATCGATATATTATGACAACCAGGCGACTGCGGCGGTGGCATCAAATGACATCTTCAACGGAAAGAAGAGGACTGTGCGGTTAAAGCATAGGGCAGTACACGATCTTATCGAAAGAGGTATAATTGCAGTGATTGATGTTCGGAGTCAGGAGAACCTGGCAGATCCGTTCACAAAGGAACTCAAGCGCCAGTTGGTCGATGGCACAGCTTGTAAAATAGGCTTGAAGGCATTCTGATAGTGTGTCTTTGTAATCCTACCATAAAGTTTTATTCTTTTAGTTCAAAGAAAAATCTACTAGGCATCTAACTTTTGGTTCAAAGGAGGTTCACTGACTGGGAAACTATCAGGTAACAGTGGGTACTTGTTCTCTGGAACATGAAAGGGATACAGACCCATAACCACTGTTGTCTACTATGTTTTTTACGAAAAAAATAGATCATGTGGAATGTTGGCTTAAACGCCTTAATGAGTTCTCTCAGGCAGAGTGACTGCCTGGTGTGCTTTACAGGAAGCACGGTAGAGCAGCACTACAACGAGTGAAACTCCATGCTACAGTGGGGTGACTCCACCATGATGGTCCCAGGTATGGGATAATGCCTCGGCTTTGCAAGCCAAGTCATAGCGGCGTAGCACCGCAAATAGGCAGGTAGCCTAATGCTGTATGACGTAATTAAAGAGTTGTAGACAGCACTACAAAGGGGAGGATGGCCCCATTTACAGTGGCACGATACCACAATGAGGTACCCAGGTAGGGGTAAAGCCTCGGCCTTACAAGCCATGTCATTGCGGTGTAACACCGCAAGGAAGCCTTAGGCTTCATGCTGAGTAGATTGGCACTACAAAGAGGCTGAGACCTCATGCTACAGTAGTATGACACTACGATGAGGTTCCTAGGTAGGGGTAATACCTCGGCTTCAAGCCATGTCATAGCGGTGAAGCACCGCAAGGAAGCGCAAGGCTTCATGCCATGTCTCTTTAATAAAGAACTCACCTATAGTGTATGAAAAGAGATATCAGGCCGTCTCTTGAGGGTAAACTTGTAGACGCCCAAAATTATATACTGAAACCAGGCTGGCACAGGGCCTTTAATGTGCAGCCAGAAGCACACGTAACTATACTTTGTGAGTGGAAAGAATTACAATTGTGGTACAGAATTCAAGGCGTTGTCCATTCTTGTATCACATTGTTATTTAACCCATGCGGAAAGATTCAAGTCGTCAGCGATATCTATCCTAATACAAAATTGACAGTTACTGTAGGGAATGCTCAACCCTGGACACACATATATGTTGTGATATATGGGAGATTGTTGGTGCTTTCTTTACATGGAGAGAGCTTGCTCTCAACATGCCTTGTAAAAGTTTAGTCCCACATCGAAAATACACCATGAGTTATCTCAACATATATACTTGGTTGTGTTTTTGAGAGATGCACATGGGGTGGTGACCCTTAGGAGGGAACCATATGGGTGATTTTACTAGGAGGTAAGAATAAGGCTCCAAGGATTAAGCATTAATGCTTTTGTCATTCTCTTGGATTAATTCTATTTAGAGCTAAGCCCCAAAGGGGCTTAGCGACTCGAACTCAGACTCGGGCTCGGGCTCGGACTCGGGCTCATGGGCTCATGGACTCGCACCAGGCTGACAGTGCAGACTACAAGTCAGTTATGGAAAGACTGATTCAATGCGATTAATTCAGATCCACTTTTTGTGGGATTTAATTCAATTTTCATAAGATTTGAATTAATTTTGTTGCCATCTTTGTGGGATTTAATTCAATCTTTCCATAAGATTTGAATTAATTTTGTTGCTATCTTTATGGGATTTGAATTAATTTTGTTGCCATCTTTGTAGGATTTGATTCAATCTTTCCATAAAATTTGAATTAATTTCGTTGCCTTCTTTGTGGGACTTAATTCAATCTTTCCATAAGATTTGAATTAATTTCATTTCTATCTTTGTGGGATTTAATTCAATCTTTTTATAACTGAAAAGACGGTTAGGTTTTCCACCCTCTCTCTATATATACTCTCTTCTGGCCTCCTTTGTGAACAACTACGAATTTTATAAGTCAGAAAAGAGAGAGAGAGAGAGAGAGGGAGCTGCTGCCGCCATTGCAAGTCCATCCGAGGAGTCAGAACAGAGGTGACTTCGAGCGTTCCACAAGTTCTTCAACTTGCTGGTTCCTGGAAGCAATTCGTGTGGGGCAAATCTTGCTTTGAGCAACAGTGCTTTGACACCCCAGTAACTTTTTTTCATCTCATCTTTCTCTATATTATTGTAACTCGTTCTGTCCCAATTGCAACACGTTTGCAAGAAAGAATGAGAGATCTTCTCTTCTCTTTTTCCCTCCTTCATATTGTAATCTGGCTATTTGGTTTTTTACATCATCGTAGATCTTGAGTTTGATCACTGCAAAGTTTTTTGTGTGACATCTCAGATCTCGATTGCATCAGTTTTCCATCTTTGGTCAAGCCCCGGGACTAACATAACATTTTTTAGAGGACTTAGAGGACTTCTGTTCGACCTACTATGTACTAGTGGTAGATGATGACTTTGCTCAGGAGATTCCTGTGGAGCCAATGCTCGTTGAGGATGCCTCCAGTAGTGCCTTAGCTATTAGCTAGAATTACTGGACTTGTCTCCAGATTGATATATTTGTGACATTTATTTATTCAGGATATGTACTATTTGATATAGACTTCTAAACACTTTTTATATTTGACTTATGCTACTACTCTATATGTTAGAGTGAGTAGGTCATCATTTCATATCTTCTATTTATTCGTGCTATCATCTTCCATTAGATATCAATGATTGAGTGTATGTTTCTAGATGTTATATTATTCCTCCGTGCGGTGATGAGATATACAGTTGAGAGGTTATATTTCATATATGTAGACTGTTTAGATATTATTGTTGACCTATACAGCATTTTACCACTGATACTGCGGCGTAGGCTGGACGTATCCACGTGCTCGTGCTCCTAAACTGGGTGCGGGTCGTTGGGCGGTTCAGAATTTTTTTTATATATACCGTCTTTAGCCCGTCATCAATTCTTTATTGCATATGTCCTGGTTTGATCATGCTTACTACTTGTCTGCAAGTACAAGTTAGACGAACAAAGCAGTATAGCAATATGATAAATTTAATGAACAGTATGACAATGCTAAGCTTAAGTAGCAATATGATAATGATTACAAGAATATTAGTGACATCATTATGTTAAATTTAATCGGTTAGCCATATTAAAAAATACATCCATTGGGCTAACATTATCAACTATATGCGCCCTCCAAAGGATAGCACTATACTTGCCACCCTTCTATTCTTTTCTGGACGAACTCAACCAAACCCTTGTACTCCACCTCCCTGACATAATTAGTGGAAAGCAGTATGCCCACATTTTTACTGTAACTCACCGGCCATAATGCCAAGAACATCAGCTCGTTCCTTCTTTAGCCCATATTGGTTATTGAAATAGACCTTACGCTTATCCATATTCAATGACAGCCTAGTACAATATTTGAATTTCTCCATTATGCTAGCCACAACCCCCATACCCTCCATGGTCGACTCTAAGAAGACTAATAGGATATTAGCTTAAATCAAGTGTGTCAAATGAGGCGTAACTCTACTGAAGAGAGGCATGATGTAACGCCTATGCATGGCAATATCTATCAAACACGAGAAGAATTCCTTTACCAATTTGAATATGTATGGAGAGAGGATTCCTTTGCCGTAAGCCTCTATTACTTCTAAAGTAACCACAAGAGTGTCCCTTAATCAGAACACAGAAGGTCGCGGTTGAGATGCATTTTCATATCCTATCAACCATACCTGATAAAAAACCCATAATTTGTATAATATGACAAACGAATTCTCTTTCACCATGTCATAAGCCTTCCAAAGATCGAGCTTGATCCAAGCGTTGTTGCCCGCTAACTTTTTGAATTCACGAACCATATTATGCGCCAACATACTGTGGTCAGGTATGCTCCTGCCTTTAATAAAAGTCGCTTGATTATGAGACACCAATCTTTGCATAATCTGCTCCATATGACAACACCTCAAATGAGCAAAAACTTTATAAATAAAATTGTAACAAGCTATAGGTCTGAAGTCCGCCATATCAGAAGTCCTTTCTTTTTAAGCACTAGCGTGGTAAATGTGTGGTTTATTTCCTACAATAATATGCCCATTCTGAAGAAGTCATAAACTATTTCTACTACTGGCTCCCTGTCACGACCTGCACCCACTTTTCGGATACAAGACGTGTCCAAGCCCAGCCTATGCCGCAGTATCTTAGGTAGAACGCTGTCTATATACACGAGTCATGGCAGTCTAGAATCTCATGGTAATCCATATCTCATCCATAGATTAATCAAGTCACAACCAAGATCAATGAATAAGACATGAAACTGAGCAATAATGAATATAACTGAATGTCTCCAAGAATCAATGTCACGTCTGGTGGACATAAATCCACTACCAATAGACAGAAAGGGAAAAATACATGAAATATACAATCCGAATACAACCTACTAATCAAGGCCACCTCAACTGCAAAGCACTGCGATCTGATGCAGACTCAAACTCTCGTCTGCTCCTGACTCAAACTCGGCTAAACGTGAAGAGATCATCAAGTCCTCAGAGGACATAGCAACATACATATAAATATGCCTATCTAACAGTTTTATCATGAGTAAGAAAATAAGCAAGGAAACAGAACACGACAAGTGACTATGAACACGAACACTAGAATGACTACGCCTAAATGAACTGCCGGATGAACGATGAACACGAGATCAATGGAAAAACCAAACCCTCATCCCGAGTTTGGACTCACGGGTTTGAACTAATCACTAACCCTCGTCCCGAGTGTGGACTCTTTGGTTAGCTTACGGCAACACATCCTCGTCCCGTGTGTGGACTCTCTGGAGCAAATGGTCAACCCTCGTCCCGAGTGTAGACTCTCTGGTGCCAATAAACACGAAACACCGTCGTCCCAAGTATGGACTCTCTGGTGTACTGATCAACCCTCTTTCCGTGTGTGGACTCTCTGGTTGTGTAAGACGATAATCAAGGATTTAGCAGTTCACTACACGCATTTGTTCTATGACACGACTCAAACAAGGTACTGGTGAGAACAACTCCAAATATGAACCACAAGGCTAAACATGAACACGGCTATATGCAATGTAAACAACTCAGCAGAATAAAATACGAAGAGCACATGTCCATAACAATCAAAGGCTGAATAACAAAATGAAGTGCATAAAAATAAAGCTGTAGAGGAAGGCAAGGTATATTTGCCTGTGGTCCTGAGCTACTGGGACGGGTCAAGAATCCGTATCAAGGTCCAAATAGCCTAGTTTGTATATTTACAATGTTAATAAAGGGATTAAGATAAGGAATACTCTATTCACTAGTTTCTTAGCCTAAGATTTAGTCTAGTTTGGTTTCCTTATGATTCTAACCATGTTCTTATGCCTCCTTCTAGACATGTCAAGTTAAATCTTATTTACATGTTTATCCATATAGAAGTCTTATTAGTGCACTATTGTATTGAGTGGCAATACTGTTATGGATTAATATGCTTATTATCCTTCTATTACTCCATACTATGAGTATAGCTTTGTTAACAGCATATTGGTTGTAACACCCAGTTTTCTAAAATGAGGGTAATTTTGAAATTTTGTATTTTAATTTATTTAATTATGATATTTAAATAATAATATAATTTTTGGTGATTTTTTAATCACTTTAAAACTATTTAAATATCACGACTTGTGATTTTGATGTACAGCTAGTGAAACCGTAGAGACTGTCTGTCCTAGAACCTAACCATGCGGGTAGAGATTTTTGTTTAGTACATTTAGCTTGAGGGTATTTTGGTTTTTTGAATTTATTTGAATTTAATATATTTATTAGAATTTAATATGATTATTAGGAATGGTGTGATTTAATATCATTAAATGGATTGCCATGTGATTGTGATTAGCCCTAACCTAGTTTGGACAGCTAGTCTAGTTAGCCATGGTGAGTATTAGTTAGTATTGGTTAGTTGGGTTAAGTCATGATTAGTTAGAATGAATAGGTTGCAACTTGACTAGAAGGGAAACCTAGATTCTAGGCCATTGAATAGGCTAGATGGAATGAGAGCCATTAGATTCATCCCAAAACCCTAACCCTAGCATTTCTGACTAGCCTAGGGATTCACCCCAACACTATAAAATCCCTCTCAAAGTTGGTGCCTCCTTTTCTCATTCATCCCTTCATTTTTTTCTAAGGAAAGGTTTGTCTCCATTTAAAACTTTTCCTATTTTAATCAATAGTGATCCTTTTTTATTGAAACTTCTTCCATGGTGTTCTAAATAATGTCCCCATACTGTTCATGGAGATTATTGGCAGGTTTGAAACAATTTGGAGTCATTGGCTAGCTAGAGGAGATCTCATTTTTTGGAGTTTTCTTTGAAGAAGACACCTATAGGTAAATTCCTATTCTTCCTACCAAATTTTGATTCCTTTACATGGTTAGGAAGCCCTAGGTGTCCTCTCTCTGTAGGAATAGGTTTTACTAGGTTTCGTGTCCTTTACGTGTCCATATCGGACACGTACCAGTCAGCAGTCGTAGGTGTTCGACGAAATGCCACAGTGGGCATTTTGATCGAGTTTTCAAATTGCGTTTGAATGATAATTCGTATTTTAGTGTCGCTTAGGGGTTTCGAGGTGACTGAGGTGATTTCGTGTCGTTTTGGTGTCGTGTCGAACCCTTGGACTCGCCTGCGCATGCGTGACAACATTGCCCTGCTACCCCGTGTCCAGTTCTCACTGGATACGACACGAGGCACGACCATTTTTGGTCAGCACCTAGGGGCAACGTCTGACGTGCCACCCACAATTTTCAGAGGGTCTCGTGTCATATCGGACGCACAATCGCGTGAGCACGCGATTTGTACTGCACTGCACGAACGTACAAGTGTTGTCCGATACGAGCTTCGTGTCCTTCGTGGACACGTCGTGATGGTGTTACAGGGACACAACAGTGTAGCCCTACTATAGGCGAACACAGGGACACGTGCACGAGGACACTGGTGTCGTGTATCGGGTGCACGAGCCTGTGACACGCCCGTACGAGGCTGTATTCAGTAAATTCACTGATACTTCTGTAATCCGATTATTTGACACTTCGTGTCCGCTTTTGTGGACACGAACCACTTCCTGAACACGAGTACATGTATATCTAGTGTCTGCACACTTTAATTTTTGATTTATTTGTGTTTTCATTTCGAAATTGATGGTTGTTCATACTGTTCAGGCACACAGTTTCGAAACTGGTTCTAACATGTTGATTTGGTTTTTAAAAATGTTAATTTTGTGTCTAACTGGTTGATTTCATACTGCACACATGTGTTAGTTTGTTGAGTTTCAATTTGAGTTCATCCACATTCGACTGAATGGTGAAACTGAGAAAACGATGTGGTTACTGATACTCTAAAACTAAGGAAACCTGAGTTTTCAAATCTGATAACCTTAAAAACTGAGAAATATTCTCAGGTTATGTTCACATTGGTGAACATGAGTTCCCAGTTAGTAGGAACCTGAGATTAACTAAGTTTGGTTTATGAATGATAACTGAGATTGAGAAGGGTTTTATGTTAAACTGAAATTGATTTGGATTATAAGTTAAAACTGAATATGAGTTGTTTTGTAATACATGTTCTATGGGTTAAAACTGAAATTTGATTTTGGAGTATAAGTTAAATGTGATGCAATGCTAGATGCTAGGATGATATATGGATTTTGTTGTTCCAAGCTTGGTTCACTATTGGTTGATTTCGAATTTGAAATTTCTGGATGAAACTGATATCAACCTGAGAATGAATAAAGGGAACCTGATATTCAATTTGAATGTTAATAGGATTGTGTATTAATTTTGGGATTGAATGTGGAAAGAGAAATGTAAACTGAAACTGAGATACCAGTTTAATCCATATGTCATGTTGTCATTTAGCTTTTAAATTCAGTCCATAATCCATGAACACAAGTATGTATATTAATGAACCCACAAGCTCTCACATACACACACACACATTGCTAATACATACACACCTATTCTAGTTGTTCACTATTACACCTAAACACTCACTACACACAAATTTCTATTACAGTCACACACACACACCCTCTATCCTAGATACCTATCACTGATTTCCTATGTATCACTATCATACACACAATTCTGGAATTTGATTCACACAACACATACACACACATTGTTCATTGCTATGGTACACTCACATATGTCCTCATATCACACACAATCACTCATGCCTAACACGCACTTTGCCTATTGCACAATACCACACATTTGAAATTGACACTCTTTCACTCTCTTCATATCTCACTAATATAATGTATATATAGGTAGTGTATGTATATGCCTATAAATGTATAGATGTAAATATGCATATTGATATGATATGGATAATGTATATAGGTTTGTATATATATATAATATATATAATATATATATATTATATTATATTATATATATATATATATATATTGTGTGTGTGTGTGTGTGTGTGTATAGGCATGTGTGCTGGTTTGTAGACTTGTATAGCATTGGTTAGACGTAGTTAGACTAGCATAGGCTAATTTGACTAGTTTAGACTTGGTTAGCCCTAGTTGACCTAGTTTGACTTAATTAGACTAGAATTGACCTAGTTTGACTGTTAGGGTTGACTAGAGTTGACCAAAGGTTGACTTTAGCCTAGATTGACCCCAAACTTCATGTAGATGCATTGTAGCAGTCTATTTCCTTATTTTAGACTTGTTGTGACTTGTGCTGTTCTGATTAGGAGCCAGACACCTCTCCTCGGACAGTACATTTCTTTCGAACATTCAGATAGCAGGCGAGTACATCCTCTGATCATTTCATGTCCTGTTAGAATTATTTTCCTGCTTTAAATTACTTTACTTGATACTGTCACGTTGGTCACAAGGATTAGTACTATATAGATCCCTTCTTGAGATGTTATCCCCTCAGGGAGCATCAGATACTATATGTTCTGTGTGTTTCACTTACATTGTGTATCACTATGCTTCACGGTTCATTGATCACTTGTGACATGTATTCTCATGATCACAGAGTCTTCCTTGAATCACCCATTTATGGGCATTCCTAGAATCACCTATTTTTTGGCCTACCATGTATCACCCCTTGTGGGCCATTGCATGGAATCATAACATAACCTGGCTGGATCATTGTGTATTGATTGGGGTACAGGAGAGTAGAAGTAGACATGTGAATAATATCCAAGTAGTATCTCATCTGATCACCTCCGTAGTGTCTCATCAGAATCTCCTATGTCATTCACATGTTTATATTGTACTCTGACTCGCTAGCCACTGTTAGTTCTTTACTTATAGTAGATATTTCTATTACAGTTCTCTCTCTGTTTACATTCTGTACTTTCTTCAGTTCCTGTATCTTACTTTACTGCATGATTATATTTTCTAACCTGCTATGAACTGTTGAGATGTATTGTGCTCGCTCCGTCCTGATTGGGCACCGTTGACTGTTTACAGAGGACGAGGATGAGGATGGTGTTGATACTTTCTATGGGACAGCCCTAGACGACACTTGTGAGCTGGACTCTCAGGAGGACCCAGCTCTAGCTGATGACATTACCCTACTGCCTAGACTAGTTTAGTTAGGCTTTATCTTACTTATGATGTCTTGGGACTAGTTTAGTTAGGCTTTATTTCTGTCATTGAGATCTAGATTGTATATATTCTTCCATAAACTGTAGTTGAGACTTGTATTTCTGGATGTTTGCTGAGATGTTATCTTAGACACTTAGACTCTTCTGATCATCTGTATTTCATTTGAGTTCTATATCATATCGTGCTTCTTCTTTCTTAGTTGTGATTGGGTTTACATTCTGCTATGACACCCCATTCGGGGAGTATAAACTGCTTAGCATTATATTGTTAGATGTTGTGACCTAGGACAGCGTTCTACTGCCGATACTACGGCGTAGGCTAGACGTACCCACTTCTCGTGCCCTTACTCTAGGGTGCGGGTCGTGACACTGGTGATGTTTGCCATAAAAATCAACAATATTATTACAGAACACTGGAATTGATTGCAAACTCGCTTGTACAAAGAAGGGCCTAGAAAGAAAGCCTAGGAAACAATCTAAGTACAATTCTTTAGTTTTGATTCTGGGGATGACGGTGGAGGCTCGGAAAAGTGCTATCAACTCTGCCTTACTCCGTGGACTATCTGATGCAGTCTCTAGCTCGTGAAGATATTATTTTTTCTTGAAGGTTGCCAGCCTTTTGCAGGGGTGTGGTACCCTACTATTTATAATAAGATGGATTTTGAGCTGCATAGACGGCTTGCAGCCACGTGGCTGATTAGTACGAAGACCCGCTCTTGGGCTGCCATCTGTCGATTTGTTGGGATTTTCTTGCAGCAAATCTGGGTAGTTAAGGAATTGGTCAGATTGCCACGTGTTCCGTTGCATATAGCATTCTCAAACTTCGATCATGTGGGGTCGTATGAGACTCATGCGGCTCGAATTATAGTTACATGAAGTTTGTAAACTTTGGGGCCGCATAAGCTGGGCCGTATAAGCTTCATGTGGTTTGGATGATGCTCTTTTGGCTGCATGGAGGCGTACTAACCCTGCGTTTGGCGACGTCTCACGTCTTATCTTTCTTGTCGAAGTGTCAGAACTGTAACGTATTGCAAGGACTTGTCAGCTTTATCAGTCCAACTGCTCTTCTTGGTCGTATATTTTCCTTCTACAGCTATTCGTCGATCGGCCGCATATTTCTTTGAACAGTCATACGACTTTCCTTTATGAGAACCTGTTTGGCCCATGGTACCTATGCGACAATTTGTAATCTGCATGAACTCTATATTTTTCATGTTTCTACAAGACCCCCTTCAAAGGTTCCAAATTGCAAATTTGGAATACTTTGAATAAGAAGCATGAAAAATATGCCAAGCCGTGGGGAATCTTCAAGTTGCAGGAAGTAGTTTTCAAGCTTGAGTCGCAGAGAAATACTGAACCGTAGGGGGATCCTGATCGTAGAGAAATACTGAGTCGCAGGGACGCTTCGGCCACAGAGAGTCTGCCAGCTGTCACTGCTGTATTTAATGCTCTTGATTCGATTTTGGATTTGGGTTCTCTTTTTTCGAGATAAAGCTGATAGTTACTAGGGATGAAATCTCCAAACGTCATCATTATCTTTAATGATCTCGTGAATCGAAGCGGCACCCTTTCTGGAACCACTATAAATAGGAGTGATTTTGAAGAGAAATTTTCTCTTTTTACCTCCTTCTCTTTCATCTTTGTCTTTCTGTCATCAATGGCTCCCAAAGCTTCCAAGTCGACTGCGGCCAAAGGAAAGGGGCTTGCTTCTCCATCGAAGGGGCGAACTCCTCTTCCACTCACTCCGACGTGCACCCTCCTATTAAAGGTAAGGACAGTGGAAAGACGATGGCTATGTCGTGCTATATCGCTTTCTGTGCAATAAGCTTTGGTCGATGCGTGCCCTATCTCAGCTGAACCACATGTGTTCTGTATGATAGGGCCGTATAAGTTGAGTCGTATAAGTGCTGCATAAATGACTCAGGATTGATCTTCATCAATGTTGTATGGTTGTGACGCATAAGTGTCTCCTGTTTGAGCCGCATGGCTATTTCACATCTCGAGTCGCAGGAGACGCTTCGAGTCAAGCCGCCTTAGTGCCTTATTACTGAGATGCATGAACACTTTGTATCTGGGCCTCATAAATGTCTCATGACTGCATCACATGAGCACTCTTTTCAGGCGGCTTAGTGTCCCCCGTCTGTGCCGATGAGCATGTGACCTAACCGCATGCGTCTCATACTGTAGAAGTCTTCGTTTTGGCTAAGTTGATAGGATGAACTTCTAACTTCTATTTCTCTGTCTTTTGCAGTAGACTTGCCTTTAGCTCCCTCGGGGAACTCTTGATAGGATATGCCCAATCTGTGTTGGGTATGAGATTTTACCAAATAGTCGATCGTGTGTCGACTCAGATTATCGAAATCAGCCTGAAGACGGGTAAGGGAGATTAGGACCAGTCGTTCTTTTACTTACTTAGTATGATGAATTCTGGGAAGCTAGGGGCATTCATCTGAAGCCCTCCTTTTTGTTCGGAGATGCTATAGTTGTCTCAAATCCTCGTGCCCTAGATCTTTTGAGAACTGGGATTTTCTTTTCAATGAGCTATCGATCCATCTTCCTCAGATGGAACGCCATTTCTCTCTGTCAAATTTCAAAATGGTGCCTATCGAAAGGCGAATGGTGAACCCCATTACTCAGGACCGGCAAGCCATCTTCGTAGGCAACATCCATATAATAGACGAGTGCGGTCGGCGGTCGCGACCAGGGAATCATCAGTTGTTCCGTCGTCGGGCTAGCCCTGGTTGTTTTATAAACATTTAAGGCCCAATAATCGACTCAATGAGGCTGACACCTAACTGAACCAAATTGCCCGTAAAGGATCATATCCCACAGGTAGACTGTCGCTGCAGAATTGGATGAGTCGCTCCCCTCCATGGGTCAACTTGACGCTCTAGATCCTGTCGACTTATGGGATATTTTACAGCAGCTCGGCCTCTATTATGCCATAAGGGGCACTTGCTATGGTCTCTCTGTGAACGCCAAGTTGTTCATAGCGCTCCTCGAGATGTACAATTGTCGTACGGGGACCTTTTACACACCTGCTGGGGAGACGGGGCAGTGGAAGAATCTTGACTGTCCAGAGCGAGTCGCGGACTCCTCCGTCCTTCCCTGGTAAGCTATGTCATATTTTTACTGACGAGGAGGTTCATTCGCTCCTTTTTTATATTCTTTGAGTCAAGTTGATGGTTGGTTGTTCTGGACCTACAGGCCTTGCCTCTCCGCTAACGATAGTGGATATGACCGCGGAGAAGGGGATAGCGGATGACATTGGGGCAGACCTCCTACCAAAAAGAAGAAATGGACCTCCCCTCCTCCAAATCGAAAAGAACCCGGTTGAGCTGAGTTTCGAGCCTCTTCCACCACCAACGCAGAGATGGTGGTTCCTATACCAGCATCAGTGGGCGCAAGGTTGTTTGAAGCTACCCCTTCCCTGGAGACTGAACTTGCCGCTCTGCCTACTCTTCAGCTTCTTCGGGTTACGAAAGAGGAGATCACTATTGTGCGGGAGTCTCACTGTTCAAAATTTGTTTCCCTTTTGACAGGGTCATCAAGCTCAAGTGTGCCTGCTTCCCAGACGCCTTCCACTTCCTTAGGTGCTATCCCTTCGATACCGTCCTCCTTGGAGAAGTTGGACGAATCGTCAAGAGACATAGTCGAGAGCTTTTATCGTCACTTAAAACGGGGGGTCGAAGATGCTTTAAAGAGAGGGACGCCATTTGTCGTGGCCCACCACTGCACCCAAGCCAGATTGCCCTGCTGAAGATGCTTCGAGAGGGAAAAGGTGGCTGTCCTTTTGGAGCAGAAGCTGGCAGAGGCTAATCAGTACCTAATCTAGTTGTAGAAACTGCGACAAGCTGATATGTCTGCCGTAGTAGAGCAGGAACGTGCTTTCCTTGTATCAGTCGTGGAAAAGGTGAAAACTATCCGAGAGACGACCAAGCCCTCCTTGGAGAAGGACCTCCAGGAGCTGTCTCTCAAGTATGCAAAGCTGAGTCGGGAGGGAGAGACTTTCTTTACTCGTGAGGAGACCATTACTCGAGATATGGCCGAAACTAACGAGCAGCTCCTCCAGCTCCAGGCTAGGTTAACGTCCTGGAGACAAAGTTCACCGACAAGAGGGTGGGAAGATCTGGAAGGAGACTGATGAAGTCATCCGAACCTCTGCTGCTTTAGAGAGAGCACTGAAGAGACTGGAAGAAAATTGACAGGCTCATGCGCATCTGGAGGACGCCGAGAGGTTATCCCAGGAAGTTGAACGCCGAGTCAAACTGAAAATTGGCGCTCAACTGCACAGCTGGAGGGCATCCTTAGCAAGTTGTGTGTTTCTGATGAGTAGTGGATTTTGCTCTCCGTCTTTTTTTTTGGCAGAGTAGAATAGATTCACTCCGCTCTGATGAGCTTGTCATGACATTTTGATTGAAGAATATCCTTGGGGAATTTTTTTGGACCTATTGCCCTTTGGTGCATTTTTTTAAAATATGAGCAAATAGATTTGAAAAGATATTTTGTAGACCACTACTCTTTTGATACACCGATGGTGCGAGTAATAGATTAGGATAGTTTTTTGGGGACTCATTACCATTTTTTGTGTATTGGCAAGGCGAGTACTGATAACAAGTGAAGAGAAGACCGGCACATTTACTCAGAGGTAATAAGGACGTGGTAAATATGGGTCTGAGTATAGCCTACTCAGAGGTAATGAGGATGTGGTAGGAGTAGGCCAAATAGAGATATACAGAACAACTCAGAGGTGCTATCAACATGGAAGTTCTTATGTATTGGGTGATTTGTCAATGATGGGTGGAAAAACAACTCAGAGGTAATATGGACGTGGTTGTTTTTCTTGTCGGGAGAATTTTGTGGACCGATTACCCTTTTTGTGCACTGTTGGTGCGAGAAATAGATTAGGATAAGTTTTATGGACCTATTACCCTTCTGCGCACTGGTGGTGCGGGTAATAAATTAAGGTAAGTTTTGTGGACCTATCACCCTTTGTGCACTGGTGGTGCGGGTAATAGATTTTGAAACGAGACCCAACAGGGGAGGTATGGGCATGATATATGGTGGTCGAAACATCAAGGCGAAAGTTCAGAGGTATAATATACATGACTTGTCACTCATAGAGATGCAATGTGAGTCCCCTCGGTAGGGGAGGAAGAACAAAGTATAAGTTCAGGGGTACCCGAGTACATAACTCGACACTCTAGGTAGTATTTATTCTTTTTTTTTGACAGGGCAGAATAGATTCACTCCGCTCTGAAGAGCTTGTAATGACATTTTGATTGAAGAATAGGGGACTTTTTTGTGGACCTATTGCCCTTTGGTGCATTTTTTTAAAATACGAGCAAATATATTTGAAAAGATATTTTGTGGTCCTACTACTCTTTTGATACACCAATGGTGCGAGTAATAGATTAGGATAGTTTTTTGGGGACTCATTACCATTTTTTGTACTGGCAAGGCGAGTACTGATAACTAGTTAAGAGAAGATCGGCACATTTACTCAGAGGTAATGAGGACGTGGTAAATATGGGTCTGAGTATAGCCTTCCTACTCAGAGGTAACGAGGACATGGTAGGAGTAGGCCAAATAGAGATACACAAAACAACTCAGAGGTGCTATCAACGTGGAAGTTCTTATGTATTGGGTGATTTGTCAATGATGGGTGGAAAACCAACTCAGAGGTAATATGGACGTGGTTGTTTTTCTTGTCGGAAGAATTTTGTGGACCTATTACCCTTTTTGTGCACTGTTGGTGCGAGTAATAGAATAGGATAAGTTTTATGGACCTATTACCCTTCTGTGCATTGGTGGTGCGGGTAATAGATTAAGGTAAGTTTTGTGGACCTATCACCCTTCTGCGTACTGGTGGTGCGGGTAATAGATTTTGAAATGAGACCTAACAGGGGAGGTATGGGCATGATATATGGTGGTCGAAACATCAAGGCGAAAGTTCAGAGGTATCAATATACATGACTTGTCACTCGTAGAGATGCATGTGAGTCCCCTCGGTAGGGGGAGAAGAACAGAGTGTAAGTTCAGGGGTACCCAATACATAACTCGACACTCTAGGTAGTATTTTTCTTTTTTTACTGGCAGCCTCTTATTGCTGAGATAAGGTACTCCGTCCATGGGGATTACGTCATCAGGAGAGGTACCATTCGTCTGTGCCGTGAGGTATTCGACGAGCTCTATGTCCTCTTTGGCTACCCCCTGCGATCCCCGAGGTTGGGATGCCGCCCTAGGCAACTTGACCACCGAAGGTTGAATTGAGATATTGGCTTGCCTGAGTATGTCAGATCGGCATTTAGTTGCCGGCTCGTCTTGGAAAGACGAGTGGCAATTGGCTTGGCAAGGGATTTTGCGTCTCTTCCGATTGTCTTCAGATAGATTTTGGTAACTGGATCACCCGCCCTATGATGGGCTTCGACTTTTGAATTTAGGAATCAGATGACCGTTGGTTCCGACTGCGCAGCTTGAATGAAAGAACTAGGCACCTCTTCATGCATGGTTGCAACAAGGGGTACGGCTTTGCCAGATTTATGGGTCTGGTGGTGAATTATCGAGGGTTTCTCTGGCCCTGTGCTGATCTCCAGTTTATTGGTGATGTACTTCTTGGATTCTTCGTATAAACAAGCCTTCGAAGAATAGGACTCAATCCCCCTAAAGGGGTCGATGTTGGTGAATTCGGTCCTTATAAAGCCGTGTCTATTGACATACTTGAAGCACAGGTGGAGGGTGGATGGTACAATCATATAGTCATATCCACTGGCGTCCCAAGAGGATATTGTAAGGTATGTCGATCTCTATGACGTAGTAGGTAACTTCCATCCTCAGGTCACCAATCTGGCACTTCAACCGGATCTTCCCTAGGGGATAGCTTCTTCCTGAGTTAAACACGCTAATGGCAGTGTTGGTTGCTGCTAGCCGGTGCATAGGGATGTCAAGAAGTTGGAGCAGGATTTTCGGGATGATGTTTATTGATGATCCTGGGTCGATATGCATCCTATCCACCTTGATGTCGCCTATGTAACCAGTATAGTACAAGGGGCGATCATGTAAGTTGGTCTTAATCAATATGTCCTGGAGTAAATACGATGTTAGGCATTGCATCTGTGCTACCACCGTTCTGAAGATCTGCTGGCGGGTCTTCCCCTGGAGGCTTGACCTGAGCTAAATAGGCATCAGCATTCTGGAGTGCTTCGCTTAATGCAACACGATGATCCTTGGAGAGCCTTAGGAGCTCGTATAGCGACAACTTTGCTGGCGTATTAGCCAATTGTGCTAATATGTCAAAGTTGTAAGGTCTCTCCAGTCCCTGAGGTATATCACTACGAAGTGGCCTATCGAAGCGGGTTTCCCTCCTCTTGGACTTATCCGCCAACGGAGGCTGAGATGGTCTTGGAACATCAGAGGAAGGCAACATTGCTGGCTGAGGATCTTCGGCTAGACTATCCCGTACGGGCTGGACTTGTGCTCCAGAGGGGTAACAATATCTGCAGCTTCTTCAGCTTCAGCTGAAATTATATGGCAGGCTCTAGACTTCCTGTCCTTCTTCTTGTTGGTAGTAGATGACACCCCTGGGTAACTTCGGGCACCAAGTCTAGATGCACCCACATGATCTCTCCTCGCGATGTGGTGAGGGGTACAAATCCAGATGTCTGGCTCCGGGGGTGGAAGATTAGTAACCTCCATCATTGCCCGGGGGACAGGTATTACCCCGTCTGGAGTACTTATCGGAGGAAAGTCGCCGAACTGAATAGATACCATGTTCGTCGCCACATTAACCTCTTCAAAGTCTATCGACAGAGCTTTTTAGTCGATAAGACTCTGAATGCACCGCTTCAATTAGAAACAATCATGAGTAGCATGATGGACGTAGCGGTGGAAGTGACAGTACTTTGTGTCCTATTTCTGCTGCTCGGGGCTTGCGCCTTGGTGGAGGGAGCTAGATCCTACCCCTTGCAAGTGCATATCGAAGATAGGTTTGACATGACTATCTTCGAATGAGTAGTTGATCTTGGGCCACTGACCCTCCGCCTATTTTTATTCGGGCTTCTGAGTCGCATCAGTGACCATGGTCTGTTTGCCCTTATTTTCTCGATTGGCGATAGCGCCACTATTGTTGTTACTATAAGGGACCAGGACGTCTGCCCTTATCTTCTCCGTCTGGGATGTGTAACCCCAGCTGGCGAGCCTTCTTCAATTTTGCCTCCATGTTGGTAGCACTTATGATGAAGGTCGTCCAATCCCTGAACTGATCATCACCCATCTAAAGGCTAATTGCCGGGAGCAGCTTCTTCTGGCAGATTTCAATCAGGAAGCTCCCAGGATTGCCCTGAGGCAATCTCATCGCGGTTTGGCGGAATCGCTCGATATAGTTCCTCGTCAGCTCCCTCTCTCCCTGAACGACGTCCATGAGAGATGACATTGTCACATCATGCCCCACTTCGTAGAATCTCTCCAGGAATATGTTCTTAAAGTCGTCGAAAGAGTAAATGCAGTTATTAGAAAGGTTGCGGTACCAGTCGAATGCGATCCCCTCCAATGCTCCGATGAATAGTCGTGTGAGGATGGCATCACTATGCGGTAAGTGGTCGGTGGTGACTTCAAAGTAAGTCATGTACCGACTAGAAGAGGTCTTCCCATCATAAGAATCGATATGGAACGGCTTGTGTCGTGGTGGAAAAGGTATATCCCTCCATACGACGGGATATGGCTGTCGTATTCTGAGATCCGAGAGGAGTCTCGGGCATTAAACATCGCTCGAAGCTCCTGGACTTCCTCCTAGCCTCCTTGGCTTCATCTGCAGCTGAAGGAACGGATGGTGCTACGGGATCATCACCCAAAGGAGGGGCGGTCGTGTTGGCGTCCGTGTTGACTGCGGGCCCCAAGCTTGTTTGTCCGGGCATCCTCGCTGGTTAAGATGGTAAGGCGGCTTTGATCTCGTCCACCGACTTGACTAAGGACAGGAACATGGCTTCGAGCACTTCTAGCCGTTGTCGATCGGAAGGCGCTTCATGATCGTCGTCAGTCATAAAGACTGTTCTTACGTGGGTAGAGGAGGAAGGGATTGTGGCAGAGGTACTCTCGATGTCATACCCTTGTATAGAGAAATCGTCAGAAAATGTCGAATATCATCTTCGTCAGACGCGGAAGGGGTGCTACCCCTGGCAGGAAGCCGCATCGTCTTAGCGAGGGTGGTGGCCCTCAGGGAAATCCGATTTTGTTGTAGAGTTTGGAGGATCTCTACCCCCTGCGTGTGCTCTGGTACACCGGGTTGTCGCATACATTGAGGGGCTACTACCCCAGCTTCATCTACTCTCAAGGAGAAGACGTACCCCCAGGTGTCGGAAGCTTCTTCTTGGATCGAGTGCCTAAATAGACCCCCCTGTGGTTGATGGAAACCCCCAGATGAGGGTCTCCTTGCAATACTGGCCGAGGTGGCCAGGCTGGAAGAGCATGTCTTCATTCCTCCCTTACTAGGAAGAACGTTTTGATTTGAATTACAGAAGACGAAAGGAAACTCTTCATCCCCTAGAATTTGTACCTGTCGGACAGGTGCTGGCTGCTGCAGTCACTGGAAAACTGACTGTCGATCTTCAGGCGCTGCTGATTTGTTACAGCAGTAGTTAATGATGACTTGAGTGCAACGACGTCCCGAGAGTGACTCATTGCATGCTGACGCTGTCATCTTGCGCTTGTGAGTAATCACGTCACGTAAGTCGGTAGGAAGCTGCTCTGCCTTTGCACCAAACTTGTGAACTCAGCGATCCCGAGCGTACGAGTACTGAGGCATCATGTTTGCTCCCTGATCCGTGGCTAGTAAAAACACTTGTTCTGGATCTTTAGAGGGAGACTTTAAAGACCCACCCTGTCCGTTAGCCCTGGGGGACTGGACACAGGTGGTTTTGTACAACTTTCCATCAGGAGTCCGTATAACAGTTAATGGGGCCCACTGACAGTCAGCAATTTGGATAGTTGACTGGGCTGGTTGAGCCCACACTGCCCTAGACCTTTTCGACTTAGCACCCAAAGGCGCATAGTAAAAAGGGTCCAGACTGATACATCCTGTATCTTTAGTGGGCCGTATGGCGTCGGGCCCGCATGAGAGACGGTCGAACACAGAGCTTCTGGCAGGGCCACATGAGACGTCCTGTCTGTGGGCAGGATTGGTCGTCGCATGGACCATCTTCTTGCGGCTAGAGCTAGCTGCCGTATGGATCATCTTCCTGCGGTGAGAGGTGGCTCCCGCATGAGTTATCTGCCTGCGGCCAGAGTTGGCTGTTGCATGGACAGACTGCCCATCTCCTCTCTGCAGCCTCCTTTTTGTCCGTATGGAGTTCCCTTGTGCCCCTAAAAACTCAGCATCATAGTATTTTCCTCTGCTAGATTTGGGGACAATGGGGTCCTCTGCGGTCGGAAACAGAGCCACAGGAGAGTTTTGGTCACCGTCTTAGGCTGCAGAAGGTGCTTCTTTGAGAACTTGGTCGGGGGAAAAAGTTTTGTGCACCAACGCCTTACGAGTCCTTTTCAGGTTGGCTCACTTCTGAGACGGGCGCTGGCACTCCCTTTAGAGAGCAATTATTCGAAGGCTGTTGGTCGAAGCAAACCACAAGCATAAACTGTGTAGAGCTGAGCTTGGACGAGTCAGATTGTGTCACCAACTTCTCATCGGAAGAGAAGGAAGTCCCCAGCAGAGTCGCCATCGTGTTTGCCATAAAAATCAACAACAGGTATTACAGAACACTGGAATTGATTGCAAACTAGCTTGTACAACGAAGGGCCTCGAAAGAAAACCTAGCAAACAATCTAAGTATAATTGTTTAGTTTTGATTCTGGGGCGTGACGGTGGAGGCTCGAAAAAGTGCTATCAACTCTGCCTTACTCCGTGGACTATCTGATGCAGTCTCTAGCTCGTGAAGATATTATTTTTTTTGAAGGTTGCCAGCCTTATGCAGGGGTACGGCACCCTGCTATTTATAATATGATGGATTTTGAGCCACATAGACGGCTTGCAACCACGTGGCTGATTAGCACGCGAAGACCCGCTCTTGGGCTGCCATCTGTCGATTTGTTGGGATTTTGTTGCAGCAAATCTGGGTAGTTAAAGAATTGGTCAGATGGCCACGCGTCCCGTTGCGTATAGTATTTTCAGTCTTCGATCATGGGGTCGCATAAGACTCATGCGGCTCGGATTACAGTTACATGAAGTTTGTAAACTTTAGGGCCGCATAAGCTGGGCCGCATAAGGTTCATGTGGTTTGGATGACGCTCTTTTCGCCGCATAGAGGCGTACGAACCCTGCTTTTGGACGTCTCACGTCTTATCTTTTTTGTCGAAGTGTCAGAACTGTCATATTTTGCAAGGTCTTGTCAGCTTTATTAGTCCAACTACTCTTTTTGGTCGTATATTTTCCTTCTACAGCTATTCGTCGATGGGCCGTATATTTCTTTGAGCAGTCATGCGGCTTTCCTTCATGCGGACCTGTTTGGCCCAAGGTACCTATGCGATAATTTATAATCGACATAAACTCCATATTTTTTATGTTTCTACAGGTGCTGCTCAAGAGTCTCATTGACATCTAATGACATCTGTATACAGCCTCTTGTACTACCATTCCTAGTCACCTGGCTTATAAGTCACCTGCACTTATCCAAGGCATACTATCGGTTATAGTCTTTTATACCATTCCCTTGAATTACTAGTAGCTGCCATCAAAACCTAGGCTAGAGGCTATTTCCCTTTACATATCCTGTTCCCAGGAATTTTGACACATGACTCTTATACACTCCTCTCGTCTACAGGTTCAAAATTATATTAGGACTTATAGATACTACCCATAGACCTTCTTTGTATCTGTACACGATTTAAGTATTACCACTAGATCAGACACCCTGACTATTGGTAACTTTCTAACAATCAATTCCTGATATTAGAGTACATTTGATATCCTGGCTCCAACTTGTGCATGAATTACCTATAACTGCTCCACATTTGTATACTCCCTCTAGTGTCTATACCTTACTGACAATACAGATATGGTGTACCTAGAGTGCAGCAATGCAAGGGTCTTCTCATGATCCCCTGCTCTCAATGTTGGCAACTTGCTAACAATCTCATATATTGGCATATACTGAACATTGTTCAGTGAGGACCCCTTCACCTGTGTCCTCTACAATGACTGAACCAACATTCAAGTAAAGGATGAACAGAAATGAGGGAGAACATAACATATAATGTTCTGTAAACTTGAGAGTGGTACCTATTGGTCTACTCATGAACTAAGGGAGACTAAATCAACCAAAAGAGGAGACTGCTCTTAAATTAACTAAGGATGAACATTCAGTCCATAACTGAACTCAACTCAACAGAACAATGAATCAATATAGGGCAAGACCTCTAAAGTATTGGGATCGAATATGGGAAGAGGGTCTGAAGTTTTAGTTCAAAAGGAATGAACTTCAAGTGACAAAACAGGCCAATGGATAGATAAAGCAGGGCAATTCTCACTGGGGTTAATTGACACCTCTAGACCTGGTACCCGTGTTCAGTCTTATGCAATCAGTCCTATTAACATGAATATTTAACATCATATGGACAGTGATGTCAAGTCATAATGCATCCTAATAACAAATATCAAATTGGATACCAAGTGTAAATTTCCATGTATATTGGTATGGACACCTATGTACCCTATACATGTATCAGTGACTCTACAACTATCTACCTGGGTTACTCTGTGAAGATAAGGCAAAGTGTAAACCTGAGAGTGTGTACATTATCTGCACCTGGGTTCTGTATCAACTTCCTACTTGATACTAGAGGGCAACTAACACGTTAGTCCCAACTGAAACATGGGAAACTAATATATCAGTACTTAATCTATCCTTAATGCATTATCATTCTATACCTTGCCACAAGAACTGGAACCCACATGTCTTCTATTGATGCTAACTGATACATTGACAACTAATACCTGTGTATAATCTTGGGACAATAATGCCCACTGTTTTAGGTGAAACTATATACATTATTTATATCTACACCCATGGGGTACTTCCTTGTAGTACACTTGCTTGCACCTGAGCTGTGTCCTAATATGACACCATATCCTACTCTTTGATAGTTGCTTTCATAAACATGTCTACATCCTTTAGATATTAAGGACTGTCCTCTGATATTCCTAGGGACCCGGCTGGTTTTGTGGTGGTGTCAGGTCAAGTCTAACACTTCCTAGTTCTATAGCAGTATCCTCTACACACTCAACCTCAGATTTAGTCTTTATACAAGGAATGTACATCCTACCCTATAGTTTCTAACCCAGTATCTTGTATTGGGTCTTATAATTGTTAACTGAATCTGATTGTTCAATTTAGAGTTCGAGAGAGTACCCTCAGGTAACTCCCTCCAAGGCTACTCATTCAAAATTGCCAACCCATTACAAGGTAGGCCCTGCTCTCTGTTGAACCCAGGTTCTGGACTGGGTTTGTGGCGTCCCCTGTCCTAGACTAACGCAGGCTACCAGTGCAGGTATCACCCACTCCCATGCTACTCTTGGTTAACTGGGCCAACCTAAAATGGTGGGTGTTACCTCCAATCTGGATTCATATTTTTGGGCAAGTACTTCCATGGTACAAGGACATGGTCAACTTGTGGAGTAGGACACACACATGATCCAATTCTACATTAACAGAGGTTTGCATGGATGAACTAATATGTACACAAGAGTTTAAGCACATGAAAATAGAAACAGGACAGGACATGGCGCTCGACTAAATATATAAAAATAATATATATATATATGTATGGATTGATCAATATAGGTAAGCATTGGGCTCAGGATACAGGAGTTGCGTATCCTAGTACACGAAGCCCTTTGTGTCATACCCCTATTCAGGTTCTTCTTGGCATTCCTACAAGTACCTATGCCCTTATTAATCGTGATAAATCAACTGATGTTCAAGGAGTCATTAAACATGGTGGATGAAGAGAAAGATTTACCTGATTGAAGAATCGGGTGTCTGTTCTTGCCGAACTCCCTTGATCAGCGGATGTTTCACAAACACAAGAGGCACAAGAATAGTTATGGTTTGGAGATGAGATTAACTGATTGATCCCTCCTTATATACATATACACAGGTTTGATAAGATCGGTTGTGAGTGCAGGTGATAACTCCTGAATTTGAATCCCAGGAGGATTCAAATTTGAGTTTGGTTTTATCTACTTCTGCCGACTTTTAGATCTCCAAATTTGAAATTGATTTGGATACAGGTGTGAACCCTACGGCTAAGAGGCAGGGAATTTATATTTGAAATTTGTCTCTTGCTTGATCCTTAAGGATTTGGGGCTATCTCCCATCCGACTTGGAGATTAGAATATAGGAATGGAAACGACTATGGTAGGATTTGAATTTTTGGTTGATCCTAATAGTAGCTCATAGTAGCACTATGGTTCACGTACAGAGGAAAAGGGTCGGGTTAAACCTGGGTTTTGAAATGGTAACTTTGCATTATGGTCCCTGCCATTTCATTCTATTACCCATTTGGCCCTTCATAGGTATTTAGGTAAAACACTATATATATCCTAACAAATATATATTGGACAATAAAAGAATAGTATAAATTTTAAAAAAAATAGGAGGAAAATTTTGGTCAAGGGGTTGACACTCCCTGAGGATCGACCAATGGATATATATATATATATATATATATATATATATATATTATATATATATAGATATATATATATATAAAAGAAGACTCTATTTATTCCAACAAGGCTCAAAATGCCGAAGCCTGTACAAGTATACCCTTAGGCACAAAATGTATATATATATATATATATATTATATAATATATATATATATATATATATAATATATATATATATATATATATATATATATATATATAAGGAGGGATCCTCTTCCCGATTTTTTGTATCCTCAAGCATCCACATATTATCCACCTTTGGATGTTGTTTAAGTCATCTATTCTTAAGCATTGACTTTAATTTGTTCAAATCAACAATTAAGATTAGATGACTTAAACAAGATCGAACGGTTGTAAACATGGAGATGCTTGAGGAAGGAAAAAAATAAGGGTATGCAGATCCCTTATCCTCCTCTCTCTCTCTCTCTCTCTCTCTCTCTCTTCTCTTTATATATATATATATATATTATATATATATATTATATATATATATAATATATATATATATATAATATATTATATATTATATATATATACATATATATATCTCCTTGACCGGCATGCCGCAAGTATACCGGTGTATAACGATGGCATACCGCCCGGATAGATATTCCACATTTTAGATATTTTCAATTTCAGATATTTCGATGTATAGTATTTTCGTAAATAGTGTAGATGCACTCTATTACACAATGGATATTTGGTTTTCTTTGGATGGCCATGATTGACTTAGATTTAACATGGACCACCATCCAAGGGTTAAGATTAATTCCACCTTCAATATATGCCCTTCTACTTTCTCTCTCATTCCTCTTTTCACTCTTTCTTCCTTCCATCTTTACTTTTATTCCTCATCCTCAAGAGGATAGGAAAGCTTGGCCGTGAGGCCTAGAGTGTGGTTTCGTACCCCTCTTGGTGGTGGATTTGAAGTATAGGCTTGGAGCTTTATTAGGGAAGTACACCTTGCCAAATCTTGAACAATATTTTGCTGTCATTTTTGTTTGTTCTATTTTTTTCTCGCATGATTCTAAGTCTCTTCAGAGCTTGAAATTTTTGGTTTTTATGGTTACATGTTTATAGATCTAAGTTTTAAGACTTTTCTTGTTTTCTTGGTTTTAATCCCTATAAGTTTGTTATTTTTGAAATCTAATGGTTTATTTTGTGAGAAATTTCGTTCTACCCAATTTTGGCTTTTGAACCGCTTGATTTTGACTTCGTATGAAAAAGTTATGCTATTTTTCGTGTTCATGGGTTCCCCACACCTTCGATGCTGGGGAACGATGAACAGTGCCACGTAGTCTATGCGCTGTGCTTACACGCAACATGCGCCATGGGTAGTTTTGCCTGCACGCGCAGTGCATTTTGCGCGTACTGCACAGTCTGTGCGCCTTGCATACGTGCAGCGTGCGCCGTAGGCAGTTTTGCCTACGCGTACAGTACAATTTGTGTGTTGTGCGCAGCCTGAGCGCAGTGGACAGTTTTCCTGTGCGTCGTGGGCAGTTCTCCAGCGCGCCTTGGGCAGTTTTTTCTGTGTAGTGTGCCGCGCACAGATGGCTATTTTTGCCCGTTTTAGCTATTTTATGATCAAAATCTTGAAAAACTCAAAACACGAAAGTTGTAGATCCTTGTCTTGGCTTCAAGAATCTTCATGTCTCACTTTAATTTGAGTTTATATGCAAATCATCCATGAATGATTGTACACCCTATATACACTTGACACTAGCTTATGTTCATGTGTCTTCTATACTCACTAGGTATTGCTATGTCCTCCCAGATTTGTTGTACCTTACAATCTATGCCATGCCCAATATTTACTTGATAGTGACCAGTCGTGGTGCACGTCTTTTCCTAGCTTACTTGATTGTAGCCTGTCATGGCATACTCGTGATTCTAGTACATGTCTAGCTCCTTGATAGTGGCTCGTCGTAGCGCACTCTGTCTGGTAGTTATCTCAGCCACAAATTCTTCTTCATTGACATCCTTCATATTACTCTTTAACTTGATATTTGATCTGATATCTGCCTTGATCATTGATCTTTCCTGTTCCCTCGACCTGATTCTTGTGTCCTTAAACTTTTAGCGGCACTATTTCTTGTCCTTCTGATCAGCTTGTTCGGGTTCCAGCTATGGCGGGTCAACTTCCGTCTGTTCCACCAGGAGGCTCAGCCTCAGCATTCAGGAGCAGAGTCTAGAGTAGACCGGAGGGCAGAGTCGCTAGTTCAGCCAGATGTACCAGTTCAGCCAGAGCAGCCAGAGGGTGTTGTTCGAGAACTGTAGATGTTTTGAGAGATTTCATGGCATCATAGCAGCGTCAGAGCGATGTTCTCACCCATTTTGTCCAAACGGCTTTGGAGAGGGGTGGTGCTGAGGTTTACAATTTTACGATCAACTTCAGGCATCTCCGTCCCCCGTACTTCTATGGTACAGAGGATGCGATTGCATCTGATGCATGGCTTCAGGATACTGAGGCCATTCTGGAGGCGATAGGGATTACGGCTAGGGAGCGTGTGGCAGTTGTCAGGTTGCAGCTCTTGGATTTGGCCCGCGACTGGTGGGCGGCTCATGATGTATATCTAGCAGCGCCGATAGCTTGGACAGATTTTAGTGAGAGGTTCCAGACTCGCTATTTTGATGCAGTGTCACGTTATGATCTACAACAGAGCTTCATTGGCTTACGGCAGATGAGTTGGACCGTCGACGGTTATGCGGTGGAGTTTGCAGGCTCAGTCGGTTTGCCCCTTCCTTAGTGGCAACTGAGTTGGATCGGGCGAGGAGGTCCCAGCAGGAACTTCATCTGGAGATCATACTGGCAGTTGAGCAGCATGAGTTTCAGACTTTTGATGCAGTGATGAGGGCGGCGAGGAGGCATGAGTACACCTCGCAGAGGATCGCCAATAGAGTCGAAGGACAGAAGAGGCCTCATATTCAGATAGGATCTTCCTCACATTCGTCAACACCAGCTCCAGCAGTTCGAGCCTTGACGATTGGATCTCCAAGGGGACCGGCTCCGGCGGCTTCCTTCCAGCAATCGTCTAAGCCGTGTCCTCAGCAGCAGAGGTAGTCTTCCTCAGTTGGTTGTTCCTATTGCGGGAAAGGAGGACATGTTTTGTCAGAGTGCCGCAGGGCACAGGGCTTATGCCTAGCTTGTGTAGCACCGGACCACAAGATAGGGGCTTGTCCCAGGAGGAGTTCGGCTAGATCATCATCCTTCCAGCCAGTAGTTCAGTAGTTCAGGGCGCTAGCGACGGTTCAACGACAGCAGGCCCAGAGTCCATTACCGCGCAGTCTCAGCAATTCCAGCAACAGGCCTCAACAGTATGCTCAGGCTCAGGCTCAGAGGTAGAGGGGTCCAGCACCAGAGTTCAGGGTCAGGCCCATTTTGGACACGGATACGACTCGAAAATCTGCTCAGTCGTGTGGGGAATCAAAGCATATATACAACTCAACAAATCTATTCAAATACTTCTCAAAAATATTAATTAAAAATCCTTTGTGGCATTTCAACAAACAAATACACATCCACTGATACGTGTCCGATACGGACACGAAATGGACACGGTTTCTACCAAACTCGAGGGACAGCTAGGGGACACCTAGATCTATGCATCCATGCAAAGAAATCAAGAAATAGAGGTGGTTTGATGGGTTTACCTATTGAGTGTCAAACTCAATGAAAAAGCTCAATATAGGAGAATCCCTCTAGCAACTCAAAAGCCCCAAATTGCATAAAAACTATAATTTCTCACTACAGAAAGTAACTAGACAACAATTAGATCCTAATGCAAAAGACTAGAGTCAAAAAGGAAGAGAAATGAAGAAATTAGGAAAGATTGCAAGGGGACAAACCTTGTTCTTGTCAAAAGTGAAGTGGTGTGAAAAGAGGCAAGAATGAAGAGGAGAGATTAATTAGGGGGTTGGGGGCCTCTATATGGCTGCTATGGCCAGCAAACAAGTTAGGGTTAGGGTTTCATTGAGGGAAATGGGCTGTGGGCCAATATACTAGTTAGTTGATTCAACACTCTAGCTAATAGTCCCAACTACACATAGCACCTATTCTCCGCATGCACCCAAGTCAACTCAAGTCAACTTGAGTTAGATTAGGGTCCTACACCATTCTACCATGCTAACTAAGTCACCATAGTCATGGTCAAACACTAGGCTTGTCTCCAAGGTCTCAACTAGCAAAAGTCAAAAATAACAACCATCAATCAAATAATTAACAATAATTCCAAGAAACCAAAATGACCAAAATACCCTAGGCCATAAATGATAAATAAACATCATAATCACATGGTTAGGCTCTAGGTCAAGTGGTCTCTAGGGTTTCACTAGCAAAACTCCAAAATCACAAATTATCAATAAAAATAGTTTTAAAATAATTAAAATCACCAAAATCATATCATAATTTAAATACCATTAATAATAATTAAAATTATAAAATTTCAAAATTACCCTCATTTAGAAAACTGGGTGTTACACCTCAGAGCCTTGATTTCGGCTTGAGATTTGACAGTGGCACGACGACGTGCTTCTTCCTGCCGAGCAGCTTCATCCTTGAAAGGAATCAGTTTCATATGTTCCTCTTCCAACTTCACCAACTGAGCCTTCAATTGGTATAAAGTTGAGACAGTCGCAGCAGCCTGAACCACGTAATCTTCCTGCAGATGCAACTGTTCATAAGTCGGCCTCAAGATAGGCAATCTCTGTAACACCCACTTTTCTAAAAAGAGGGTAATTTTGAACTTTTATAAAAGTTTATTATTTAATAATAGGATTTATGATTTATGTAAATTTTTAATTAATTTAATACTATTTAAAATTGGCGAATTATAATTTTGATGTGTTAGCTAGTGAACTCTAGAACTGTTGAGCCTAGAGACTAACCATGACCATGGGGACCTAACCATGTGATTAGAATGACTATTTACAACTTTTTAGGCTAAGGGTATTTTGGTCATTTTGTGACTTTTGAATTATTTAGAATTTTAATTAATGGTGAATTTTAGATTATTTTAATAATATTTAAATTGATGTATTATGATTTTGGTTATTTTTCATATTTTAATATTTTGGGAAAATGTTATATTTTTAATATTATTTTATTGGATTTGTTTAGTCGGATTTGACTTTCATCTCGTTCCGACTTGTATTGTGACCCGCGTAGCTTAAACTCTAGATGGGAACCCAATATTAAGTTAAGCATGGCTCACAAAACCAACATTTAAGTTAGTTAATTAAACTAATTTTTATCATGATAGAATGGTTAAGTTAGAGACTCAAAACTAGATCATTTTGACCCCAAACTTGAACCTAGTCTAGACTTAACCATATGAGACTAGAGAGGGGCAATTTGGACATTTTTGTTAGCCCTAATGACTCTTTATGGCAGCCACCTTTAGGGGAGAATGATCATTTCATTTATTACAATCTTGCCTCTTTTATTTTCTTTTTGTTCTTCCCTAATTTTAGAGAGCCTTCCCATTGATTTGATCTCCAAATCAAATCATTCCTTCACCAAACCTTCCCTCAATCATTCCCATTCTCCAAGGGAGGGTGCTACCAAGGATTGGAAGAGGAGTGCAAGGAGGAGTGTCCACTTTGAGGGATCTTCGTATCGGAGTCGTCCTAAAGGATTTCATTCGGATTCCACTCCCAATAAGTAAAATCCATCCTCTAAATCGATTTTCTTTGCTATAAATTAGTTTTGAATCCGTAGGATCCATCCTCATGCATGTGTCCCATTTAGATTCAAATTTGAGGCCATTTGGAGCTCTCTTGAGGATTTTAGATATGTGTCTTGTGTCCTACTTGATAGATCCCAAATTAGGACACCCCATGTGTATGTAAGTACGATAATAGTTTAAATAGATATTTAAATTCAGTTTTAGAATGGTTAGAGAGTGGATTGATCTTAGTTAGGATGGTTAGAATGAGTTTTATTTGGATACCTATGTTTGTATCCAAGTATCTTGGCCTATATGTGTTTTTTTTGTCCAAAACAACTCAAATTCGTCATAATATTCATCCACGTTTTTATTAACCAAAGCAACTTAGAAATGTCATAACTTTTAGCTTAGAACTCCGATTTATCTCCATTTTTTTAAAAGAACCGTATCGAAGTTAGATTTCCAAATATATATTTTATTAAGCCAAATTATTTGTAACGTTTTGTAGAATTATTTGAGTGTCAGCTGTACGAAAGACGAACGTGTTTCGATATTTTCGCGATTTCGGGAGCTTCCAGACACGAAAATGCGATCCGTTTGAAGTTCGGAAAGCTAACACGAAGGGCTACAACATACTTTAATCCTAGAATTTAGTAGAGGCCTAATTGGTACAGTATTGGTTTTAAGTAGAAGAGTGACTATACGATATATGCATTTTGTAACCTATGAGCCTATGTAGTATGGATATTAAATGAATATAGAGTATGTAATACATGATATGTTAGATGAATAAAATGGTATATATGATATATCCTCTTTACATTAATGTATATATGGTTGAATGCAAGCATGTAGGAATGCAATTAATATAATGTATGTAAGCAATGCATAAATGCATGAATGAAAGAATGATATACAATGTATGCATAAAAGTATATAATGAATGCAAGATATGAATGCAAGGTATACATGTAATGATAGATATGAATGCATAATATATAAATAATATAATGAAATATATAATGATAGCATGGATGGTAATGTAGAATATATGATGCAAGCATGTATATGTCCACTGTTTTCCCTTTTCCATACATTTTCCTTCCCTTTTCTTTCCATTTCAGTTTTTCTCCCTTTTTTCCCTCTTCTATTTTTATATGTTGTATACAATGTATATAATGTATAGATGCATGTAAGTATGTAATATGCATGAATGAATATTATATGAATGATTGAATCAATCAAAGGTATAAGTAAAATATAATGCATTGTAATGAATGTTAACATATATAATATATAAAAGTATATATGTAAATGTGCATGAATGTATATATCTATGTAACTATGTAAATATGCATGATGTAACATATGCCTATATATATATATATATATATATATATATATATATATATATATATATATATATGTATGTATGTAATGTGGATATGCATGTATGTATGAAGGTATGTATTTATATATATTATCTATTTTATATTATGCATTGTTGTTTTCACATTGTCTTGTGATTGTGTGAGTGCTAGCCTAGGCTTGGTTAGGCCTAGTGAGACTTGTTAGACTTGTTTGGGCTAGGACTTGACCTAGTTGACCTAATTTGACTAGTGTGGTTGACTAGAGTGGACCAAGTGTTGACTTTAGTCTAGTTCGACCTAGACAGCTTGCAGATGCATTGTACATTTCCTTTATCATCTCTCGTATACATCTTGACCTGTGTTTCTCTAAATAGTACTATGTGGCTTCAGTTTGGACCTCTATATCTATCAGCTGTTCAGGTTATCAGGCGAGTACATTCTCTGATCATTTCATATCTTGTTTAGGATTATATTTCCTACTTTAGATTATTCTACTTGATGCTGACACGTTGGTAACACGGATTAGTACTATATGGATCCCTTCATGAGATGTTATCCCTCTCGGGAGCATCAGATACTCTTGTCTCATGTGTTTCACTTACATCACGTATCTCATGCTTCTATTATCATGAATCTTCGGGAATCAGCTAGTGACTCATGTACTCTCATGATCACCGAGCCTTCACGAATCAATTCATGAATCATCCTATACGGGTCAAGTAGTTTAGTCATGAATCTTAACGTAACTTGACTGGATCCTTGTGTATTGATTGGGGTACGGGGGAGTATGAATGGTCATGTGAATAAATATCTAAAGTAGTATAGTCATGAATCACTCTTAGTGTAGTCATGAATCAGTCCTAAGCCATTCACATGTTCATCTTGTACTCTGAATCACTAGCACTGTCTCTCTTTTATATTCCATAGATATTTACTTACAGTCTCTCTTTTATATTATGCTATTCTTCAGTTTCCTGTATTTTATTCTCTAGCATGATTATATTTCCTTTCCTGCTATGACTTGTTGAGATGTATTGTGCTCGCTCCTGTCCTGACTGGACCTGTTGATAAATTTTACAGATAGCTTGGAGGTTGCCTGCTAGCCTAGAGGAGACACAGTAGAGGTTGTATAGATAGTTATTTTAGTTGTCTTGAGTTGTATTTACTTTATGGATTACTGTATTTGAGATTTGAGATATTTTTGGGTTTGTGTATCTTAGACACTTAGACTTCTATCTGAGGTATCTCTTTGTGGATTTCATATTTTATCTATCTTTTTCATGCTCTACCTTAGATGTGATTGAGACTGTATTTGCTATGTCACCTCCATTCAGAGTGTATATACTGTACAGGAACCTTTATATTGTTAGATGTTTGACCTAGGACAGCGTTCTACCGCCACTGCGGCGTAGGCTGGATGTACCCACCTCTTGTGTCCTTACTCTAGGATGCGGGTCGTGACAATCTCTTTGTGAAGCTGCGCAATCTGATTGTGCTTTTCAGTGATCTGGATGGACAGCTCATTCTTTGAGGCAATACGAGCCCTACCTACAGCATCAAACTGTTCATACTGATCAACCAACTCACTGATCTCTTTAGCCAGTGCCTCCTTCCTCGCCTGGAAAGTAAATTCCTCCTACTCAAGATCCGCAATCAGAGCCACGTCCTCCTCAAGAAACGATGTTAGGCTTCGCTGACTGACTTCTCGGAGTTTGGCCACTTAATTTTCCAGGTCAGCTATGACCTTCCTTAAAGCATTAGGTCGCTCTTCATAGCCAACAATGCTTTCAAGGACTCTCACCTGGCATTCAGCAATAGCCTTCAATGGCCCGAAGGCGGCATTTCGGTTTAAAACTCCAAGAAGCTTTACTTTCAAAATGAGGTAGAAATCTCTTATAACTTCCTGAGCCATCTCATCATCTTCAGAAGAGGTCGTTGGAGATGAAGCTTGATGGGGATCTTCTATCCCAGGGAGAGCTACTTGGGAGGAAGTCGAACCTGACAAATAAAGCAATATACATATCAGTAACCAAAAAACTTACTTAAAGACTATGAAGGAGTTATAATTTCATACCTCCTATCGGCTCAGTATCAACTGGAGCTGGGGAAATGAGAGCTGACCTAGGTCGCTCACTGTCAACATCAGCCAAAGCAGCATCAGGCTGCTTGCCTTCCACGGTCCCAGCTGGACCCGAAGCAGATTCAATAATAGTCGTCTCGACGGGCCTATCAAAGACTTCTTCAGTAACCGATGCCGGTTCACTGAGAGAACCAAGGGTAGCTTCCTGTCTTACCTCGATATCTGGAGCCACCTCCGTGCTTTGTTCCCTCTTCTTATCTACAAGGGAATATATGACGAAAGTCGGCCTCACAAGTTGTACGCAAAATTGAAGTCAGAAAATCTCATCCGAAGAAAAGTGCAAGAATGATATACCCAGAGGGTGAGCTGATTGGACTTGATTTTCATCCAAATATTTCATCATAGCTCCTATCTCAGACATATCCCCTAAAGAGTTATCATAGGAGGGACTGGCTTTCTGATCGCCATCATGGTCTGGGCCTTCATCCTGATCATCCCTTTACTCAAACCTTACAACTGAAGAAGACCCACCTTCATCCATCGGTTGAGGACGAGCAGGGGACACCGTTGTTATGTCCACCTCTTCAGACGAAGAAGCACCTGCGCGACCGTGACTTCAACGTCCTGTACAAAGGACAAACGCAAGGGTGAGAGAGCGTTATTTGTAGATAACACGGATACTGGTTTTACCAAAACAGCTATAGAATCCATAAAAGGGTCTACCTCCGAGATAATAACGGCCTATGATGTCGTTTCACTCCTCTGAATCTGATGAGAAGATCTTCTGGGAGGAGGCGAGTCGACGCTCACATCCGTGACCTTCTTTCTCCATCTGGAGACAACAATCTTCTTTCTTTTGGGCCGTTGAACCAGCTCCGTGGAAGCTTTCCTCTTGTGAGGAGTATCAGAAAGAGGATCTTCAGTATCCTCTCTCTGAGGTACTATAACAACCGGCTCCTCAAGAGCGACTCTCTGTCGTGGCGCTGCAGCCGGCTCAGCTGAGGGTGCGACACCTTCCCTTATGTGACCCCCCTTTGCGCGCACTCGTACTATATCGGCAAGAGTGGGGCAAGCCAAGTCCCGATATTAAACTCTGCTTACGGTCATACCGAGGATGAAGGGTATTTACCTGAATATAGAACTTTGCAGCAGCAAAGAGAATATGGGTTTCAAGCTTATCTTCTGGCAAGGTAAAAATTACCCCCGTACATCCGACGTTGTAGTAGCCCCATGCACGTGCCCCGTCGATCAGCTCCCTATCAACTGTAGATGAGGGCTAGGGTTTCCTAAAAGAAGCTGGCTGTAGCCGAACTGCCGTGCAAAGCGACTCGACAGATAAGGTTCCAGGAAAGTGTGGTTCCTATTCCTGAGCACAAGATGGGAAGGCCTGATGGACTGGAGCCAACGAAACACCCCAATAGGAAGGCTTGTAGTGAGTGCTCCCTCATCTACTAAAGTGTCTCCTGCACGGCCACTACCAGACGGAGGCGACACTCTGAAGAACTCATAATTCTGTAGGAAACTCAAAGCCTTCCTGCAAACAGGTACCCCTGTGACGGTCCAGTCTGCATCTTTGATTCTCCAAAGAAAGGCATCTCCCGCCAAAGAGTCTGCCATTAGCCCTATTCATTAATCTAGGACAGTACAGCACCAGCCATCCCATCAGGTAATGAAAGGGAAATCAAGTCCTGACAAAGTCCTTTCTACCATCAAGCGTCACCGCGTTAACAACAAAGTGGGGCAAGCCTCGTTGGATGGCACAGACCATCATAAGAAGCAGGGCAAGTTGGTATCTAAATGCCAGCTTTACAGTCGAAAGTATCATATCCTGGCTTATCCTTTCAATAGACCCTGAACCACCAGGGACTACACAATCGCAGAGCCATGTCATCAGAAAGGCGGCTAGCACAGCCTTTTCTGACAGCTTAAACTCAGCCTGCCTGAAGAAATAATAAACCGAGAAGTTTACCTCGGGATCATCACTATCTTCAGAGTCTACTTCCCCGTGATCTGTCATCAGTTGCTCTATCTCAGATTTCGTCGAGGGCTTGCGAGTCGAGAAAAAGACTGGGCCGTGTCCTTCTTCTCTAATGAAGATGTAGTTGGTCCAAGCTCTCATATGGGGAAGGGACCCCTCAGTCTTACCCTTCTTTGTGACCTGGTGACAAATGTAGAGGTGACAGAGTAACTCTTTGTACACCTCCATCATCTCGGAGTTCTCTCTCTCCAAATCCAAAAGCTCTCATCACAGGGGACGCATTCTTCGTATGGCTCGGTCCCCCAGGGAAGTTTTGATATCACCTGTATCTCGTGAAGAGCCAGACCCATCTTTCCACCAGGGGTAAAGAAGGTACATGTGTGATAGTTGTACAACTCAACCAACAAGATAAACATAGGCCAATTAACCTTTATGCCATATTGGGTGGCTCTAATGGCACAAAAAAGGTCGGTAGCTTTTAGGGTGGCCTCGTTAAGTCGAGAGCACACATTCAGTAAGGTCGCTCCAGAAAGGGACAGAGTATCTCCAACCTTCCATCCGCAGTATCCCTCCCGGATACGACTCCTTCTTTGACAGCATCAGGTTGGAGAGAGTCTCATCAGCATAAGGGTGAAGATCAGTCGGAACATCATTTATTATGGCCCCAGGATGCAGCCCCTCGTAGAGTAGGACGTGGAGCCCTTGAAACACTTAAAAGTGTCCTTTTTCCGGTTACCGGAGTTAAATTGGATCCTGCCAAAAACGACTCCATGTAGTTCAGGGGTCAGGTCCCATTTCATTTGCCTCCGCACAGCTAGATCAGCAAACGCCGATAGATGGTATTGGCGCTTCATCGATGGTAACCATATCCTTTGGTTATTTAACCTGACCACCAGAGGGTCTTCTAGACATATTGTCTCTTCATCCTCAAATCCTAGGCTATCACCAAACAAGAAGTACGGTCTCTTGAAGCTCTGTGCCCCTCCGAGCATGAACTTCTCATCGTTCATCATCTGCTTCAAGAACATTTTGTCCTGTTCAAGCATAGCGATCGTTCGCACCTAAGGTTGGTCATGGCTAATCTTTACATGGGCATTTCTGACCATTGCGGTAACGAGGCTTGAATCCAAAGCATGGTGGGAAGAGCCGAGAGGAATCCCATTAAGAGTCGGAATAACCATGTCAACTGCAAAGACAGAAAAAGTCAGATTTATAATCTACAGAAAAAAGAGCTAAGTGCTGGAGAAATGTTGTGCGCCCAGATGTTATGTGCCCAAAGAGCCTGTGGGCGCATAAGCATCTTCAAAGCATGTGTTCTATGTGGGCGCATGACACAACAAAGTGTGTGGGTGCATGCTTTTATGGGCGCATAAGACTGCTCACAAAGAAGTGTGTTTGCTTTGGGCACATATCGATGGTTATGCGTCCAAGCAGAGAAAAGTCCAAGTGTCACAAATTAACGCTTGAGACTTCGTTTTTTGAGATATTGCCTCATCCAGGATAGGGTCTTGAACCAGATGAGACGCTGCCAAAGGAGGATAACTAGCTGCTACAGCCATCTTGCCCTTCACAGACTTTTAGGAATCAAAGCAGCCTTGGGAGACATGATTGCTCGAAAGAGAGTAAAAGAAAAAAAACAATTTGAAATTTCTGAAGAAAAAGAAGATAGAATGAACTTTCTCTCCCCTCAAGACCTATTTATAGGCACGAACGAGGAGTTATGCGTCCACATGGCCTATGCTACCACACGATCTATGCGCCCATATGGTTTATGCGCCTACACAGAGACTCGATCTTTTGTAGATTATGCGTCTGCTATTTGCTGATACAGACTACGCATGGACATCGCATAAAGAGCGGACCTTTTAAATTCTGTTCCAAAACGAATCTATCGCTTCAGATTTCCAAAGAAGATCTCAACAGCCACATTTCGATAGCCTGGCAAACATCTACGCGCCCAAAGGGGTCATACCCATCATGCTATAAAGCTAGTGAAGACAGTTTTCCCATGCTTCTTTCAAAGTATTCCGACACTCATTCGAGTCTCAAAAACATTGAAGGGGATCTTGTAGAAGCATGAAAAATACAAGACTATGAACACCACATGAAGAAGAATACTATACACCTACATAACCAAAGGGGGCTATGCGCCCACATAACCAAAGGAAGGCTATGCGCCCACATGATTGAAGAGGGGCTATGTGCCCACATGATCGAAGAGGGGCTATACGTCCATATTGCAGATCAAGCATGCACCCATGTATGGGTGCATAAACTTACTCCCATATTATGCGCCCAAGGTAGCAGATCCCTACGACTCAGTCAACATCCACGATCAGTCATGCACCGAAGCATGCGGCCATGTCAGTCTTCACGAACAATCGTGCACCGAAGCCTACGACCACGTCAACCCCACGATCAACCCACGATCATGCAGCCTTAATGCGCCTACACCTTATGCGTCCAAAGAAAGTCTATGCGCCCATATGGAAAATCAGTGTACTTTCCCCCGTGGGCGCATAATAGTCGTTTTAGTGCAAAACGACTATAATAGGGGTCTCATACCTCTTCAAAAAATACAGAACAAAGAGCATCTCAAGAGCCAAATTGCTGTCCTTCTTGCCAGTGAGCCGAGAGTTAGAAATTTTTTTAGGTTTTCTCCCACTTTTGTAAATTGGAGTGTCAACAGAGTAAAGGATCAACTGCCGTTTGATCTCCATCGTCCCATTCCCCAGAATTCTTTTTGTACTCGGGATCCTCAGTACAGGATCTCTCAGGCGTACCTATTTGTAGTGCCTTGTGCCAATAAGAAAAGACAGCATTTCTTCTTCTTTTTGTGTGTGTCCACACGGTTGTGTTTTCGAAGATCGATTTGCGGTCTAGGTACCATCAGAGTAGAGTCAGAGAGTAGGATATACCCAAGACGACGTTTAGATCTCGATATGGCCATTGGGAGTTCCTTGTTATGCCATTCGGAGCGACCAATACGCCAGCATCTTCATGGATCTCATGAATCGCATCTTCATGTCCCACTTAGACCAGTTTATGATAGTGTTTATCGATGATATCTTGGTCTATAGTCATACTGAGGCAAAGCACGAGCAGCATTTTTACGTGGTTCTTCAGATTCTTCGGGACGATCAGCTTTACGCGAAGTTCAACAAGTGCGATTTTTGGCTCGATCGAGTCTCCTTCTTAGGTCATATTTTTTTCGAAGGTGGTCTTGACGTGGACCCCAAAAAGGTTGAGGCCATCGAGGGTTGGCCAGTACCTCGTACAGCTTCAGATGTGCACATCTTTCTGGGATTAGCAGGCTACTACAGACCGTTTGTGGCAGACTTTGCTAGGATCTCTGCACCATTAACACGGCTGATGTGTAATGATGTGTGCTTTGAGTGGTCTGATGCTTGTCATGTTTCTTTTGAGAAACTCAAACAGGGTTTGATTTCAGCTCCTATTCTGAAATTACCCGTCGGACCAGGTGGGTTCACGGTGTACTGTGATGCGTCAGGCTGGGGACTTGGTTGTGTCCTTATGCAGCACGGACGAGTGATAGCTTATGCGTTTCGACCGCTTCGGGACCATAAAAAGACCTATCCGACGCACAATCTTGAGTTGGTCACGGTTATGTTTGTCCTCAAGCTCTGGAGGCATTATCTGTATGGTGATCGAGTAAAGATTTTCACTGATCATAAGAGCTTGAGGTATGTGTTCACCCAGAGGGATCTAAACATGCGGCAGAGGAGATGGCTAGAGTTACTAAAGGATTATGATGTTGATCTTCAGTATCATCCCAGAAAGGCAAACGTCGTTACAGATGCTTTGAGCAGGAGACCCAGAGTCTATTTCTTGACGGGGCAGCATCACCTTCAGGGGGATCTTCAGGAGGTGGGCATTGAGGAAGTGCTACTTGGTGAGGCAGCTATGATGGCGGGCTTGCAGATGCAGTCTACCATTATGGAGAGGATTAGAGCAACACAGTCTAGTAATGTCAGACTTCAGTGGCTCAGAGCAGAGTGTGTAGCATGGTACAGAGCAGAGTTGCGTATCCATAAGGATAGGACACTCCGATTTGGGAGTCATCTTTGTGTGCCGAGTAAAGATATTCGACAGAAGGTTATGTCGGAGGCCCACAGTTCTCAATACTCTGTTCATCCAGGAGGGATGAAGATGTACCATGATATTCGTCAGCATTTCTGGTGGAATGGTATGAAGAGGAAGATAGCTCGGTTTGTCTCTCGATGCTTAGTTTGCTAGCAGGTCAAGACTGAGCACAGAGACCGGTCGGACTTCTTCAGCCTTTGCCGATTTTAGAGTGAAAGTGGGATCATATTACTATAGACTTCGTGACTAGTCTTCCTAGAAACCCGACTGGTAGAGATGCTATTTGGGTTATAGTGGATCAACACACGAAGGTTGTCCATTTCCTACCTTTCAGAGCTGGTCAGTCTACAGAGCAGTTGGTCGACCTGTATATGAGGCAGATTGTCGGATTGCATGGGGTGCCAGTTAGCATAGTCTCAGATCAAGATTCCAGATTCACTTCTCATTTTTGACAGAGTTTTCAGCAGAGTTTGGTTACCCGTTTGAGCTTCAGTTCAGCATACCATACTCATACAGATGGTCAGTCGAAGCGTACGTTTAAAACTTTGGAGGATATGCTTCGATCGTGCACTCTTGACTTCAGTGGTTCTTGGGAGGATCATTTGCATTTGGTGGACTTCTCTTACAACAACAGCTTCTAGGCGAGCATTCAGATGGCACCTTTCGAGGCTTTGTATAGTAGGAGATGTAGGTCACCCCTAGCTTGGGATGACATTGGAGAGAGGCAGATGCTTGGCCCAGGGTTGATTGCTCCGTCAGTTGGAGTAGTCAGGCAGGTTAGGAAGCATCTCAGAGTAGCTCAGGATCGGCAACTTCACTGGGCAGATCAGCATCGACGTCATCTTGAGTTCTCTGTCGGCGATCACGTATTTCTTCGGATTTTGCCTACCCGTAGTGTCTTCAGGTTTGGAGTACGAAAAAAACATAATCCTAGATCTATTGGACCGTTCGATATTCTCGAGCGAGTAGGAGATGTATCTTATCGTCTTGCTCTTCCACCGTCGCTACACGAGGTACATAACGTGTCCCATGTATCTTAGTTGCGTCGGTATGTTCCGAATTTAGCCATATCCTAGATCATTCCGAGCTGGTCGTTGGTACCGAGCTATCGTATGAGGAGAGGCCCGTATCTATTTTGGACCGGAGGGAGAAGATTCTCAAGAACCGAACTATTCGATTAGTTCGTGTTTTCTGGGATCATCATTCACCGGACGAATCGACTTGGGAGCGCGAGGATGATATCCAGCTCGTTACCCGTATATGTTTGACTCGTGAGGCATACTTATTCGTATATCTATGATTCTACCTTTTGTTTAAGTATGATTGTAGGAATATACGATGTTGTTTTTTTGTATTTTTAAATTGCTTTTATTTACTTGTACATTACTCTAGTTGGATTTCATGATTTATGAGTTTCCTATCTTGATCCTGATAGCATGTTTTCTTGGATTTCTCGCTGTTTTTGTTTTTCTTTAGGAAATTTCGAGGACTTGAATTTTTTCAAGGATGGAAGAGTTGTGAGCCTTGTCTCACAGTATCGGTATTTGTATACGGATACGTATTTGATAGTGTATTTCATATTTTCTTGTTTTTCGGAATGCTTTAAAAATTTTTCAAATTGTAGAGTTTCTTCTTGACCGGCATGCCGTAAGTATACTGGTGTATAACGATGGTATATCGCTCGGATAGATATTCCACATTTTAGATATTTTTGATTTCAGATATTTCGATGAATAGTATTTTCATGAACAGTGTAGATGCACTCTGTTACCCAATGAATATTGGTTTTGTTTGGATGGCCATAATTGACTTAAATTTGACATGGATCAACATCCAAGGGTTAAGATTAATTCCTTCTTCTATATATACCTTCTACTTTCTCTCTCATTCCTCTTTTCACTCTTTCTTCCTTCCATCTTTACTTTCATTCCTCATCCTCAAAAGCATAGGAAAGCTTGACCTTGAGGCCTAGAGTATGGTGTCGTACCCCTCTTAGTGGTGGATTTGAAGTATAGGCTTGGAGCTTTATTAGGCAAGTACATCTTGCCAAATTTGGAACAATATTTTGCTGTCATTTTTGTTTGTTCTATTCATTTCCTCGTATGATTCTAACTCTCTCTCAGAGCTTGAAGTTTTTGATTTTGATGGTTACATGTTTGTAGATCTAAGTTTTAAGACTTTTCTTGTTTTTGCGGTTTTGATCCCTATAAGTTTGTTATTTTCGACATCTAATGGTTCCATGTTGTGAGGAATTTCATTCTACCCAATTTTAGCTTCTGAACCGCTTGATTTTGACTTCGTATGAAAAAGTTATGCTATTTTTCGTGTTCATAGGTTCCCCACACCTTCGATGTTGCGGGAACGATGTACAGTGCCACGCAGTCTGTACACGGTGCACAGCGTGCACCGTGGGTAGTTTTGCCTGCGTGCGCAGTGCGCAGTCTGTGCGCCGTGCTTGCGTGTAGCGTACGCCGTGTGCAGTTTTTCCTGCGCGCAGTGCATTTTGCGTATTGGGCGCAGCCTATGCGCAGTGGGCAGTTTTCCTGCACGTCGTGGGCAGTTTTTCATGTGCGCACAGTGTGCCGCGCGCAGATGGCTGTAAACTCAAAACATGAAAGTTGTAGATCTTTGTCTTGGCTTCAAGAATCTTCATGTCTCACTTTAATTAGAGTTTATGTGCAAATCACCCATGAATGATTGTACACCCTATATTACTTGACACTAGCTTATGTTCATGTGTTCTTCTATACTCACTAGGTATTGTTATGTCCTTCCAGATTTGTTGTACCTTACAATCTATGCCATGTCCAATATTTACTTGATAGTGACCTGTCGTGGTGTACTCTTGTACATGTCTTTTTCTAGCTTGCTTGATAGTGGCCTGTCATGGCGCACACGTGATTCCAGTACATGTCTAGCTCCTTAATAGTGGCTCGTCGTAGCGCACTCTTGTCTTGATATTGTCATGTCTTGTTGTGGCTTTTCGTAGTACACAATCTTGCTTGTCATGTCTAGTCTCGCATGTCCTATGTCTAGGATGGATTCTGCGGAATGCCACACCCAGTATCCTAAATGAAAATGTTAGGAATTATACAACTAGTTTGATTATCTAGATCATTGGGAGGTAAGATTTTTTCGGTTACCTGCACCCCTTGTTCCTGGTCTTATATATATATATATATATACAATAATAATTCCCCATGGTCTTCTCTCCCCCTTCACCCGAGCGACAGCTCCTTCTGCTGTGGCCGGCCTAGGCCGGCCGCCCCTTTCCTTCCCACCCCCTCCGCCTCTCCGCGAGCGAGCCCCAGTTGCCCTTCTCCGGTCGACGCCCCTGATGCCGATCCCCTGCCCCACCGAGGTGTTGGACCAGCTCCTCCAGTTCTTCCCCGCAGCCCAACATCAGCGCTACCCCCTTTCCCCCTTCCTTGCTCCCCCTCTCCGCCTGCGTTCCCTCCCCTTGCGGCGCCAGGAGCTCCTCCTAATCCGGCGTCGCGAAGTGGCCCACCTTTCCTTCCGCTGAGGTCGCTTTCAGATACCCCGCCTCCCTCCGCCCCGGAGCTCGGCTCCACCGGCTCCGGTGCCGGCGGCCTCCTGCCGCAGCTTCCTCCAGTTCCCGCTCCTTCTTATTTTTCAATTCCAACTTTCCCCCCTCGGGAGGCGTGTACCCCAGCAGAGTTGGCCTCGGGCCCCCCGCCACTGGGCACCTCGGGTCCCCCCCATCGGGCGCGCTCCCAGAGGAGTCCCCTCTCTCTTGCGCGGAGTACTCTCCCTCAGTTGTGCACGATGAGTCCTCCTCTTCTGTTGCACAGCTGCGAGCGCTCGTGACATCCCTTTTGGAGCAGCAGCTGTGGTTTGCGCGGACCATTGGTGGCCACCTCTCATTTGCGCAGCACCCTTGCCCTACCCCTTCTGGCGCAATCCAACCCCCCTTCCCCCGCCTCTCCGTGCGCATTCTAACCCTCCCCCCCTTTGCGCTCCAGCGCAATCCCGTCCCCCCTTGGCACCACCCCCCCAATCCCCTCGCCTTTCTGCTCCCCACCCTCATAGTTCCCCCTCCTTTCCTCCCACCTTTGCGCACCCCCTCCCCGTTTCCCGCAGCCCCTACCTTCCGCCACCTCCCGCAGTCTCCCTTGCCACCCAGGCTCCCTCCCTTCTCCCTGGCTTTCCCGCCCCCCTAGCCCACCTCCGGCGCCTTTCTCAACCACCGTCTCCTTGTCCGCCTTAGCCCCCGCTTCCCTTCCTCCGGAGCGCCCTCCGCCCCTGGGCCCTTGTCGTCCTTCCCCGAGCCAGTCCTCTCCGGCATCCACATCCCTCCTCCTGTGGCTTTCCTGGCCTCCTCCCCTGGACCGGTTGTTTCTCCCCTCCCCCTGCCGCCTCCCCAGGGGAGCGAGCCCCTGCTCTCTCCCCCCCCTCTTCCCGGTTCCGGGCCTTCTATCCCCCTGTCCGGCCCTCCGTCCCTCCGCTCCGTCCCTCCGGGTCCCGCTCCCTCCGGACCGTCCCCACCCTCCTATGCCGCCATGCTTCGTCCGGACCTCATCCCCTCTAAGGGCATCATCTTCCCAGACGTCCAGCTGTCGGACATCGATTATGCTCATCAGACCTCCACCCCCTCATTCCATTCTCCGATATGGAACTGACATCGCTGTCAGCTGCCTTTCCTCACACTTTCATCCTTAAATTTTCCTCCCGGTGTCCCAAACTTCCCAGGGTGCAGAAAGTGATAGCCACATGGAATCTCGCGTCCGACTACCGAGTGGCCCCCCTCGACCCCAAACACATTCTCCTACACCTATCCTCTGATCGCGATCACAGGACTGTGTGGTCCAAGAGAACTTGCAAGATCGACACCCACCAGATGAAGATTATCAAGTGGTCTCCTGACTTCAACACCAAAGAAGACTCAGCTACGGTGGCAGCTTGGGTCACCCTCCCCAACCTTCCTCTCATCTGCTTTGTCCCTGTGGCGCTAAAGCGCATCGCCAATTCATTTGGGACGTACGTGGCTTCGGCGCCCGAGACCAGCAACCTCATCAAAGCCCACTACGCCAAAATCTGTGTTGAACTAGATCTCTCATCAGAACCACCCAACTTCATCACAATCGAGCTAGGCAACCACACCCACACCCAACAAATCCTCTACGACAACCACATATTATTCTGCAACCACTGCCACCTTAGAGGACACCTACCCAAGCACTGTCACCGCCTGCATCCGGAGCTTATAAAGAAGCCTTCCAGGAAAGCCAGCAACCTTTCGAAGGGGAAGCACCCTCAGTCGCCCATTCTTCCTCTTCCAAACTCTCACATTCGATTCGATTCCAGCAACGGAGAGCCAGCCTCCAGCGAACCTCCGAGCAGGGCCTTGATCCCTTTCATTCCCCAACACATAGAGATCTCCAACCAATTCGCCATTCTCGACTCAGAGGACCCGGAGTCCGCCAACCATCAAGAAGGATCCAGAACCACCGAACCATCGTCCTCCTCCCCCATCTCCCCCGAGTAGAGGACGCCACCGAATTAGGCAAAGAAGATAACCAACAACTCACCATCAGCCAGGGGGACGATGCCCTAGCCCATCCCCCCTCCCACGTAACTCATCAATCCCCCAACGCAATCCAAGTCGAAGACGCCCTAGCCATCCTCGGACCCGAGCTAGCGAGGAGAGGTCTCCAAGTCTTTGCAGCAGGATCCCCCCTCCAGCATCTACTGATCGAGAGTGCGCACGACTCCCTCGCCATTCCCTCGGAGGATACGGCAGTCGACTCAGCTGACAATCCGATAGGCCCCCCCGCCGGTCTGTACGAGCGCCACAACCTCAATCCCCCCCAACATCGAATACAGACCCAACCAACTCCCAATGGAGCAAATCAGGCACCGACAAAACAGTCACCATCCTAACCAGATCCGCCGCAAGGCAGAACAAAAAACACCCCCACATCTCTTAAATGCTTAACATCATATCTTGGAACGTTTGAGGCCTGGCAAATAAACCGACATTACGGAGAATTTCCAGTCTTCGGAAAACTCACAAGATTGACATCTTCATCATCATTGAACCCAAAATCCCCCCAAACGTCTGAAATCTACTCAGTTGGCCCTGGGCCTCCCAACGGCTATTGCTGGCAGACACGACATCTGGATTCTCGGGTCGAAGGATGTTAAACTCGACATCATTCAGGACACCCATCAAGCTCTCTCCTGCTGGATCACCCACCCCACCCTTCCGGAGCGGGCTATCCTTTCAGCGGTCCACGGTAGCTGTGTCATCGCTGAACAAAAACACCTCTGAAACGACCTCCTCGACACCTATCCCCATAACACCAACACACCCTGGCTTTGCATAGGGGACTTCAACACAATCACCTGCAGAGAAGAGAAGATTGGTGGCCGTCCCATACCACTATCAGCCATACAAGACTTCAATAACTTCATCTTCAACGCTCACCTTACTTCCCTCCAGTTCAAAGGCAGCGAATTCACATGGTGTAACATGCAGGACGGAGACCGTCGTCAATACTCCTATCTGGACAGAGCCCTCACCAACGCTTGCTGGCACGGTATGAGGATCAGCTCCACCCTGTTCCACCTCAACTCCATAGAATCAGACCACGCCCCCATCCTGGTGGAAATTAAAAACAAATCTCACCCATCCAAAAAGAACTTCCAATTCCTCGACTTTTGGACCGATCACCCGCAATTCTTAAGTATAGTGGCAGAAGCGTGGAACAGTCAGGACTCCCCTAATCCTCTCACTCGGGTCACCATTAGGCTCAAAGCCACCAGAAAAGCTCTTTCCATTTGGAGTAAACATGCTTTTGGGGACAATTTCCAAGCTATCCGCGTCGCAGAGGATGATGTCACCCGCGCTGAAGCTTTATTCCATTCCGACCGATCTTCTGCGGCAAGAAGAGCCATGAATCTTACCAAGGCTATGCTCAAATTCAGGCTCAAAGTCGAGACCGAGTTCTGGAAACAGAAAGCCAGACTGAAATGGGACAGCGACGGGGACAAAAACTCTAAATACTTCCACGCCTGCGTCAACGACAAAAGAAACAAACTTTCGATACACCATATTACGGACGAGCAAGGCATCATCAGATCAGACCATAAAGGGATCCAAGAGGCGGCCACTGAATTCTACACCAAATTATTTGCCAAGGAGACGGTCCACAAAGATACCTCCTTCCTTGGCCAAATCCCTACCATCATTAACGACTCCGACAATGCGCTGCTAGAGCGCCCTCTGTCCGAACAGGAAGTGAAAGATGCGGTATAGGCCTTGAACGCGTATAGCGCTCCCGGCCAGATGGCTTTTCTGGCACCTTCTTTCGCACTTGCTGGGATATTATCAAGCAGGACATCACCGAAGCGGCTATTGCCTTCCTCGAAGGCGCCCCTAACCCCAAAGCCATCTCCAGCACCAATCTCATCCTCATCCCGAAAAAAGATAACCCCAACTCCTTCCGTGATTTCAGACCCATCAGTCTTTGCACATTCACCAACAAAATCATCTCCAAGATCATCGCTACGAGAATGACAGATTCTCTCCCCAAAATCATCTCGGAGGAGCAAAGTGGTTTTGTTTAAGGTAGGAACATCCAAGACAACATCATGCTGGCCCAAGAACTTATCACATGCATGAAATTTCCAGTCAGAGGGGGCCACATTGCCATCAAAATCGATATGGAAAAAGCATACGACAGACTTGATTGACAATTCATGATATGGGTCTTCAGAGCCTTCGGATTCTCCGAGAATTGGACCAACATTGTGTGGAGATCCATCAGCAACTCATGGTTCTCCACTATCATCAACGGCCAATCAAAAGGTTTTTTTAAATCTAGCCGAGGCGTTAGACAGGGAGACCCTCTATCGTCCACGGTCTTCATCATTGTAGCCGACGCCCTGAGCAGAAACCTCAAAAACATGGTCAACACCCCCAACTTCTACAATTACCACACTGCCAGCGGATGCCCCACCGTCACCCACCTGGCCATTGCCGACGATCTTCTCATCTTCTCATCCGGGGACATAGGATCGATGGAGGTGGTTCACAACACCCTGGAGCAGTACTCCAGATGCTCAGGCCAGAAGATCAACCTTTCCAAGAGCGTCATCTAGGCCCACCACAGCATCAAAATCAAGAACGCAACCAGACTCACCAACCTAACCTCCATTGCAGTGGCACATCCGCCTTTCAACTATCTCGGCTGCCCTCTTGGGTACGAGAAATCTAACGCCAGCATCTTTGAGAACTTGATCACCAAAATCAGGAACAAAATTGAAGGATGGCACAACGCCACCCTATCCCCTGGGGGTAAAATTATCCTCATCAAACATGTGCTCAACTCCATCCCCATCCATACCCTAGCGGCCTGCTCTCCGACCAGGAAGGTTATCGTGTCGATTGAGAAGATCTTTTGTAACTTCTTCTGGGGGCACAACAAAGGACTAGACAAACACCACTGGGCCAGCTGGGATTCTATGGCCACCCCGATAGTGAACGGCGGGCTTGGTTTCTCCAAACTCGACGACACCGTCAAAGCTTTCTCGATGAAACTGTGGTGGAAATTACGCACTAGCCAAAACCTGTGGACCAAGTTTATGAAGGCCAGGTACTTCAAACACATCCACCCGGCGACGGCCGCTGCTAACAGCAGATCCTCTGCAGCTTGGAGACGTATTTTACGCGGTCGAGAGTTGGCAGAGCCCGTGGTCAGACTCTAACTGGGTTCTGGCGAGGCCAACCCCTTCCTTGAAAGGTGGATAGGTGATAGCCGTATCCCGAACATTACCGACTCCCCCAGAAATAGCAAGATCAAAGACCTTTGGGACCCCTCCAACAACGTTTGGAATTGGGACAGGATTCGAGATTGGTCAGGCAACAAAACAGTGGACATCATTCGTCAGCACGGACTTATCATTTGGCCCGACGAAGACCAACTGAGGTGGTCGCCGGCAGCCTCCGGAACCTTCTCCGTGCGATCGGCAAGACTCACGATCCAAGACACCGGGCCCGACCTATTCATCAAGCGTTATTGGCACTCCTGTATCCCTAAGAAATGGTCCTTCCTCCTGTGGAGAGTCATGAAAGAGAAACTGCCTACCGACGACACCCTTAACTCTATCGGTTTTAGCCTGGCGTCCGCTTGTAATTGCTGCACCGAACGTCAGACGAAAACTATCGACCACATCTTCCAGGGAAGCCTCCCTGACCAAATCTGGAGCACCCTCAACCACAACTACAACACCTCTCGAGGAGACGGGCGCTTCATCGATCTACTGGCCCACTGGGGAGCCACCTCCCACGGCCACCAGATCGTTGCAGCGGCCGCTACCTGGGCAATCTGGAAAAATTGCAACAAAGCGAGATACGAGGGACACCAATACTCTGCAGTCAGCTAATCCGATAAATTTATCGGCAATGTCGCAAAAGGAGCTCACTCTGTTCCCACAGATCTTCGGCATTCGGGCAACCGCACATCCCTTAGTTTTGGCGGCTGCGTCCTCCCTTCTCTCATGTCTTTCCTTTTTTGGTATACTTGTTACTTGTATACGTGTCAGGCTTCAGCATTTTGAGCCTTGATTTATAAAAAGAGGGGGTTTCTTAAAAAAAATATATATATATATATACATGGGATTTGGAGCGATCTGTCATGATGAGCACTCTTCCAGCACACCGTCGAGTGGAGCACCTCTTTAGGACACATGTATCTTACTATAGTGTCTGCTATACTTGTTTTCTTTTTGGCTTGGATCAATCGGGTAGTCTGCAGGGCATGTAACTAGATCAAATTTCTCAATTTTGCATATGTTAGTAATTAGGATTGTGACAACCCTAGTTAGCTAAAGTATCAAGTCGTAATCATTGCTTGGCCATAATTGATGGATGGAGTCCATTTTTTGTCTAGTCTAGTCTTGTCCAGTTTATCTTATTTCAGTACTTAGATTCCTGTCATTTTTTAACATGCTATTTTTTACTACATGCTCGGCTTCACCACATGCTCACATGTCCAATTTATTCTACATATTTACTTCCTATTTCCTTACATGTTCTCGGTTTTCCTTTCTTATACACTGTGGTACCAATTTATTATTCCAGTCTCGTTTATTGCTTTATCTTAGAGATATTATGAATTGTATGCTGGTTTAAGTTCATAGTTTGGCTTCCTTTGTGGTACTTGTTATTGGAGGTCTGACCCCACTGGTTTTGCATTGACCAGATTTAGTTGAGGAGCCCGAGGATCTTTCGGACCTTCACTCGATGGTGACCACCCGGAGCACCAGAGAGCTTGAGTGGGTGTTCTTTCTCTTACCCACTCTTTTATGGACATATTCTTTTGAGTCCTTTAGCCACCGAGCACGTGTTTAGATCATGTTTTGGACTTGACTTTTTAGCCTACAGGCTTAGACATGATGGTATATTTAAACTGCAGCTAGAGCTGATCATGTATTACTCAGTCTTGCTAGTTCTTCATTTTGTATTACTAGCTTCATGATCATCTATATATTATAGTTTAGGACGCTTTATAGTCTTGTATGCATGATGATCATATTCTTGTACTTTACTTCTTGTCTGAGACTAAGATATCTAGGATTATGTGACCTAGGATTGACTGTTGGTTTTTAGTAGTAACCCCCATCTTTACAGCTTATACGTTGTTTCGGAGTACTAGTATTTTGTTATACGTAGCTGGCCTGGTCCGTCCCTACTTGCCAGTATTTTGGTTCTGGGACATGACAGCTGTCATACACAAGGTTTATCTTTTGGCAGTCGAATTGAGCTTATTATATCGGTTATTAATGTGGTTGTCATCTTTTGGCTCCAATCGACCAAGCTCCCGCAAGCAACCATCACGAAGATAGAAAAAATCTGTGCAGATTTTATAAGGCGAGGAGGATTGCACTCGATCAGTTGGGCTCATCTTTGTCATCCTCGAGATGAAAGAGGAGTGGGATTATGCCTCTTGTGTAAACTTCGGGATGTTTCTGCTATGAAGCTTGTTTGGAAGTTCATATCTGGTGATTCCTTATGGGCTAAATGGATGGCTGCAAAATATGTAAAGTGTCACGCCCCGCTCCCGTAGGAGCGATCGTCCTCGCTAAGGCGTGATGCCGTGTGTGCCTAGATTGCTCTTACGCAAGGCAGGTCCATAATGGCCGATTACAGGCTAAGCGACGGGGTCGTCACACAGAAGTCCCAAGCAGAAATATTGAATATTCAGCAGCGGAAATTTAAAAGCAAAACACAAGTCATGCAAAAATACTCTTTATTGATATTGAACAAGGATTACAATGTGGACGCAAGGCCAGATTACAAGTCTCTCAAGCTCACTTTTCTCTCATATTACAAGTCCCTTTTCTCTCTCATTTCTCAACACAAGCTTCAATCGACGAGTGGCAGATTCTGCGGAATGGCGATGTCCATACATTATGTCCCGTATAAGTCTTGACTCCATGCGGCCGTACACCTCAAAATGCCAAGGAACTCCGTGCCTCGACACATTCAAACGAGCTCCATGGCATCGGCTTCTACCTGTGCCTACACATAAAAACTGTGTGGGTGTCAGTACTCAACTGTACTAGTGGAGTGAGCTCCTTGCTCACCCATACAAAACCGACATGTTCATTTACTTTGTACAGCTTAAACCCTTTTGATTGTCTTTCTAGTCTTGCCTTAGGATCAATTTTTGGACAAAGACACCTTGACTTATACTTGGGAATACAATGACAGGGTCGTGCTATACTCATTTTGAGACTTCAATATATATACTCGAGGCAGTGCCTCGCCGAGTAGAAACTTATGCAACTCGGCCGTGCCAAGACTTTCACTTGTTCTATGTGCCTCTAGACCATTCTCGTGCCAATGACGTCAAAGGGGACGACTCGTGCTGTTCGTGCAGATAGATATGATCGTGCCTTAAGATAGAGGCCGTGCCTCCCAAGGATCAACTAGACTTAACCAACTTGCCTTATGGACCTTCCTGACTAAACTCGATACGACGCCACATTCATGGCGAAGCAGGTGCCCTTGCTATAGCCAAATCTTAGCCTCCAGAATGGTGTTGCAACCGTGCACACCCTGACCCGCGCCGATTCAATCTAGCGCTTGCTATTATTAGGCCTTGTTAACCCAACGTAACTGCTAGTACTCGACGCAATCCAAAGGCATACAAGCAGATAGCCGCTCTTATGCCGACACATCTATATGAGTGGTCACTAGTAATGTCAAGCTATCCTAGATCTTTGTATACAGAAACCATCTGCGTGCGAGGTACGAGCTCCCACCGAATGACACGCAACCTATATTGTAATGGTTCACTTAAATTGAGTCGTACCATCGATGAAGGACGTACAATATCTGCAATTCCTCCTAGGCCGACACGAACCCGGCGCCTTGGGATCGTTCGAGGAATTCTCCTTGCGCACAAGTTGTCCAATCACCATGCAAGACTCAACTCGATCTACCAAGTCCTTCCTTAATCATTACCATGCTTTCCAACTTTCTATCGAGACTCCCAAGAAGCGGGTCCGATCTCGGCGACAACCAGTCGCGTGGACTTCCTTATCGAGACTCCCAAGTAGCGGGACCGATCTCGTGCACTTCCTTATCGAGACTTATCGAGACTCCCATGTAGCGGGACCTATCTCGTGTGCTTCCTTATCGAGACTCCCAAGTAGCGGGACCGATCTCGTGACTTCCTTATCCGTGGCATACTTTTCAGTAAACCAACCGTGGCTCGTGCCTTAGACTGACTTGTTCTCTAGGAAACATTATCGCTCAAGTCCTATATTTTATATGACGAGCCTTGTTCTTTTGGGACTATGTGACTTGACAACCACAAGCAACAGGAGATAGTGCTTGCTATGACTTCGATAGCCCAGCAAAACTCTTGTCTAACTTATTTGGACAACGACTTGACGAGCAAAGGCTACGCCAAGCTTCGCATCAAGGGAATATGCTATGCACGTGGTCAACTTGAACAACCAAGCTCTTTGGGTGCCTAGACTTAAGCCACAAGCCGTGCAATATGACTTAAACCATGGGACAGGCGAAGGCTATACCAAGCCTTCGACGATGGAACCGTACATGCTTTATCAAGCATTAATGCGGGCGACGCCTATGACTTAGGCGAATTCTAGCATTGTGGCAACTTAGCAACTTAGGCCAACTTCCTTCTCCCAAGCAACGGGACGAAGGATCGAGTGTCATTTTGAAAACACGCTTAGCAGACTTCTAAGCAGACCGTGGGACCTTTTTCCATGTTCTAACACATTTCGACCCGTTGGGATTATTCACTTAGCTATGTGTGTAGAAGCATGGAAAAGAATAAAGAAAGGTCTATGCGGCCAAGAATCTCCATGCGGCTCAGAGAGCCCATGCGGCTCAGAGAGCCCATGCGGCTCAGGGGTCCATGCGGCTCAAGCATCTATGCGGCTCGGATAGACCCAGAGCCACGTGGCCTTCAACAGCTCTTCCTTTCATCTCTGGTTGCATTTAATGCCCTGACGGCTGACAGCTCTGACAAATGACAGCTCTGACATAAAGGCGCAATAATGACTAACATAAAGACGTGTTCCTAGGGAAGAGGAGAAAATCTTTTATAGCTGGCTGAATCCATCGAGTCACGAGGTATACGGCTGCTGTATTTATGCGGCCGCCCACTTCATGCGGCCACCCATCTTCATGCGGTTGCATCCTTTATGCGGCCGCCCGTCAGCATGCGGCTGCCTATCCTCATGCGGCTGCCCATCTTCATGCGGCTATTCATCCCCATGCGGCTGCCCATCTTCATGCGGCCGTTCATCCCCATGCGGCCCACTCATATGGGCTATGCCAAGATGACCCAATGGAGACACGTGGCGCTTTTTACGACGATTGAGACACGTGGCAGTCTTATCTTCCTGGAATTATGGGTGCTAACAAATTCTAACAAAATCAGATTTGTTGCAATCACCATAATTGCCCAGATCAAGTCAAATCGAGCAAATTAGACACGTGGCAAGCCATCACAAGTCGCGAATATTCATGGCAATCAACATTTATCGTCCACAGAGATTTGGTGTAATCCACATTAATTGCCTAGATTTGCTACAATCAGAATTAATGGCCCAGATTGATTGATCTCTAGCCGCCGACTTCTCAAAGAGGCAATCATTGCAAACCCTAATGATCGTATCCCATTCCTATAAATAGCAAGGTGCCATTCTCTTGCAAAAGGACTTTTTTTTGAAGAGAGGAGAGCACCTGGAGAAACTTGAAGAGAAGAGCAAGGAGAGCATTTCTTCATTAACGCCAAGCAGATCTTCTTCGGAGCCAAGGCTGCATCCGATCATCCAAGAGTAAGGCAGAGCTGCCGTCACTTTCCGAGCCTCTACCGTCACCCCCAGAATCTAAAATAAATAATTGTACTTAGATTGATGTACCTAGATTTTCGTCCCTAGGCTTTCTTTGTACAAGCGAGTTTGTATTGTGAAGTAAAAGTCCAGTCCTCCGATATAATTGTTTTGTTCTTTTATAATTCATGGCAAACACGATGGCGACTCTGCTGGGGACAAACTTCTCCATGACTGAGAAGTTGATGATGCAATCGGATGCAGCCAAACTTGGCTCCACGCAACAGAAGATGGTCGTCGGCTTCGACCAACAGGCGTTTGAAGAAATGCTCTCCAACGGGAGCGCTGGCCCGGTCCAGAAGCAAACCCACACAAAGAAGGCTCGCAGGAAGTGGAGGCCAAAATCATTTGCTCCTCCCCAGGCCCTGGACGGAGTACTCTCTGCTGCTCAAGATGGTGAAGGCGACTCTCATGGGACTCCACTTCAAGCCATAGAGGACTCTGCTTTGCCCAAGTCTGGCAGAGGAAAGTACTACGATGCTGGACTTGCAGGAACAAAGAGTGATTCTATGTGCTCCAGGAAGAAGCCGAACACTCATGCGGCCATGACCGCCAGCCGCATGCATGGTGCTTATGCGGCCGAAACTGCCAGCCACATAAATATCTATGCGGCCAAAACTTCCAGCCGCATGGAGAAAACTCATGCGGCAGAGACTTCCAGCCGTACGAAAAAAGCCTATGCGGCCACAACTGCCAACCGCATGAAGACTGTTGACTCCAGCCGCATACTGCCTACTCCACGCAGCTCAGGCTCAGTCTTCGATCGCCTCTCCTATGGTCCTGATCTCTCATGTGCCTAAGAGAATATGTCTGGCTCAGTCTTCGATTGCTCGAGTGAAGAAGTCAAGGGCAGCGCGAGCTCGGCGAGCTCAGTCGGCCGTCCCAACCTCTGACCATCCGAGCGCTCCACATACCGTTATGCGGGCCTCTGATGGAAAGTTGTACAGGACCACTCGAGTCCAGCCCTCGGCTGCAGACGGGCAGAGTGGTTCTCAAAAGTCTTCTAAAATTCAGGGAGCAAACATGGTCGTTCCGGACCCATCTGACTTGCGTGAGAATATCCTCCACAAGCCTAAGGAAAGAGAGCGGGCCTCGGGGTGCAAAGAGTCCTCCCACGGACGTTACTGCACCCAAGTCATCATCAACTACTGTTGCAATAATGCGACGGTACGAGAAGACGAAAGTCCGTCTTCCAAAGACTGCAACAATCATGTTCAAAGGATGAGGCACTTCACGTCGTCTCCTACAACTCCGCTCAGAAAATCCCCGCCGATGGGAGAGGGAAAAAGATAAACGTTTCCAGCCCGAAGATTTCAACCACTGTGACTAAAAAACTGTCGTCTAAACGGTTATCCACCATCGGAGTTTTCCAAGGTACCCGTTCGAAGACGAAATCTACTACAGTAGGAGATTCATCATCCGCATCACTGGGGGTTACTGAAACTGGGGGTAGCACTCCTCAGAACATCCATAACAATCCGATGTTCCAAGGAGACGAGCCCGGGAAAACAACTCTCCCATCAGATACAACAAGTGCCGACGTCCCCGAGGACGTCCACGACTTTCAAGATGAAGCAAGCTCTGAAGTTGGGGGTACTATTCCTTCTGAGTCCGAACCAGAGGAGAATATTCCCACATACCCCGATGACTTCTCTGTACAAGGGTATGATTCGGAGGGCACGTCGTCCACCGTCCCTTCCATCTCGACTCGTATTAGGATGACGTTCGTGACAAGCAACGACCAATATGGCCCTAGTGATCGCCAGCGCATCGACACTCTGGAGGCTATACTGTGCACTTTGGTCAAATCTGTGGACGAGATTAAAGCGGCTCTTCCAACTCTACAAGGAGGGATGCCTGGCCGAACAAGCGCGGGCCCCGTGGTCAATGCGGACTCAAATTCAGCGGCACCAAACTCGGGCAATAATCCTCCTAAAATGTCGGCTCCCACCGCTGCGATGAGGTCAGGGAAGCAAGAAGAGAGGTCCAGGAGCTCCGAGCCATGTTTCACGCTCGAGAAAACTCTCAAGACCTCAGAATACGGCAAGCATACCCTGCTGCATGGAGGGATGTCCCCTTCCACCAAGATATAAGCCGTTCAACATCAATCCTTATGATGGCAAGACCTCCGCAAGTTGGTACATCACTTACTTCGACGTCCACCGACCATCTGCCCCATGACGATGCCATCCTGACATGATTATTCATTAGCATTGGAAGGGGTCGCCTTCGACTGGTATCGCAACCTGCCAGACAACTGCATCCACTCCTTCGCCAGCTTCAAGCGCATGTTCTTGGAGAGATTCTACGAAGTAGGACAAGACGTAACGATGTCCACCCTTATGGACGTCGTTCAAGGGGACAAAGAGCTGACAAGGAACTATATTGAACGGTTTTGCCAAACTGCAATGAAGTTGCCGTCTGGTAACCCGGATTCCTCCTTGATCGAAATTTGCCAAAAGAGATTGCTCCCAATAATCAGTCTCTGGATGGGCGAAAGTCAATTCAAGGACTTGAAGACGTTTATCATCAGTGCCACTACCGCCGAAGAACGGTTGAAGAAGGCTCGCCAACTGTGATTGCACATCTCGGAGGGAGAGGACAAGGGCAAGCGCCCCAGTATCAACAACAACAATGGTGGTAACTCTTCCAACAATCGGGACAACAAGGGCAAGCAGGCTATGGTGGCCGACACAGCCCAACAACCTGAGTCAAAATCGGAAGACAAACTAGCCGCAAATGACCTACTCCTTCGAAGACGGCCACGTCAAGCCCATTTTCGACATGCTCATACAAGGATACAGAATTCAGCTCCCTCCACCAAGACGGGAACCTCGGTCGGCAGAAATGGAGAGCCCAAAGTACTGCCATTACCACCGCTACGTCCACTATGCTACACACGACTGCTACCAACTGAAACGATACATCCAATATCTCATCGACTCGAAGGCTCTGGCCATCGATTTTGAGGAGGTAACCGTGGCGGCCAACATGGTGTCCGTACAATTCGGCAGCTTCCTCCATGAGAGACTCAAGACGGTACGGTACCCGTCCCTCTGGCGACAATGGAGATTGCTAATCTTCCACCCCCTCGGGATCAGGCTGCTGGTCTAGTGCCCCTCACCACATCACAGGGGGAGGTCATGTGGGTCCATCCGGACCTGGTACTTGAGGTGACTCAGTCCACACCACCTTTCATTCGCAAGAAGAAGAATGGAAAAGTCAGATCCTGCCGCACAATCTCGGCTGATGTCGAAAAAGTCACGGCTGTCGTTACCCGGTCTGGGGCACAATCCCAACCTGTGGCTGATAACTCGATTGAAGATCATCAGCCAGCTACTGCTGACGCTCCAGGACCTTCTCAGCCTTCGACGACCGACAAGCCTAGGCCGAAGGGACTCGCTTTGACAAATCCCTCCGAAAAGAAGCACCTCAGGGGCTGGAAAGGCCCTACAACTTTGACATCTTGGCGTAATTGGCTAACACACCGGCCAAATTGTCACTATACGAGCTCCTGAGACTCTCCAAGGATGTTCGCACGACTTTGAGCGATGCACTCCAGAACGCCGACGCATATCCAGCTCAGGTCAACCTCACGGGAGAGAGCCCCCTGCAGATCTCCAAGACAGCGCTTGCACGGGAGCGATGCCCAACATTGTCTTCACTCCATAGGACATGCTCATCAAAACCAACCTGCACGATCGACCGTTATATTACACTGGATACATCGGCGACGTAAAGGTGGATCGGATGCACATTGATCCTGGTTTTCCATAAGCATCATCTCGAAGGGTCTGTTACATCATCTCCGCATTCCTATGCATCGCCTGACGCCAAAAAGCACCGCCATCAGCGGTTTCGATTCGGGCAGGAGCTACCCAATTGGAAGATTCGCTTGAAGTGCCAAATTGGCGATCTCCAGTCAGAAGTAACCTGTTACGTCATAGATGCGGATACTTCATATAATATCCTCCTGGGGCGCCCTTGGATACACGATTATATGATTGTGCCTTCCATATTACACCAGTGCTTCAAGTATGTCGACAAGCACGGCTTCGTGAGGACAGAATTTGCCGACATTGATCCCTTCAAAGGGGTCGAATCCTACTACTCGGATTCCTGCCTATATGAGAATTGAAGAAGCACCTGGATGAAGATGTACAAGCTCGAACTGAGACAGCGTTAGGATCAGAAGAACCTCTGACGATCTACCTTCAAGCTTGTAAACCTGGCAAATCCGCACCCCTTACGGCCGCTCTGCCTAAGGACGCAATCAGCCTCTCGGCACAAGAAGGACAAATAATAATCCGGCTGCCAAGGTCCGGCCAAGCGCCAAGACCCACAACGGAGTCACTGACAATCAGACTGCCAAGAGTCGGCCAGCCACAAACGGAGAAGCTCAACCCCTCCGACAAGCCAATGATGATACGCCTTCCCAAGAAGAATCGTCACCTCGATGCAAAGTATGGAGCTTCTAACGAGCCAACAACTCCCCGCCCAGCATCGAGTACCAAACTGGGGGTCGCTAGTTTGCCGACAACTCCACGTTCGGCCCCACAAACAGAACCCCTGATGATCAAGCTGTCCAGGTCGTCCTCTTAGTCTTCATTTATACAGGGGGTGGCCGAAGAAGAACCGAAACTGGCCAAGTATGTGGCTGTCCACACTGATGTTCCCTTCGCAGATATAATCCTGCTAGAAAAGATACCTTACTTCATCAATAAAGGGTTATCTTTGAACTACCTCGAGCTTAATAAGCTTTGTACAATGTATACTATGGAATACGGTATAGGCACTCACCTACACACAGGTAACAAATGTCTACACCGCAAACCAGTTTACTCCAGTGGAAGACGCTAACCGTATAATCAAGGGAGGGGACCATCCAATCATATTCGACCGAAAGGATGATCCACAGCCCTTCACCATAGAGAAGGTCGATCTCGAATCAGATGCCGGGAGACTGCCTCTGTATCTTTATAGCCCCCAATCCAAATACCTCATGCAAAAACAGGGGTATGATCTAGAGACTACGCCAGGCTTGAACTACGGTACTGGTCGACGATTACCTTTAAAGCCACCAGTCCCGGCTGGCAAACCACGGGACTACTACAACAAGACCCGATGTGGATTAGGGTATGTTACGCCTGCAACGTCCCCTGAAAGTTTGGATAAGGAATGTGACTGGCATTCACATTCAACCGGGTCACCAACTTCTGATTCGGATGCCAGCATCGAAGAAGTATTAAGACAAACCCTGTCAGTCAATATGGCATTCGCTGACGCTTACGAAGAAGATGAAGACATTCATGAAATCCTCGAGTTAGAGCCGTGGGCCCAACAGCTGGACGCACGATGGGAAAAGCGGTTCGAACAGAGAGAACCTCCTACTAAAGATGAGGTTATACAGGTCGACCTCGGCAGCGAATCTTCTCCAAAACCAATCTTCGTAAGTAAAGGCCTGACAGACAAAGAGCGAGAATCGCTACTGGAACTTGTTCAAAGAATATATTGATGTGTTCGTCTGGAGCTATAAAGACATTCCAGGACTAAACCCCGAGGTTGCCCTTCACAAGCTCAACATTCGGCTAGATGCAAATCCGGTCAAACAACAACAGCGACGCTTCCGTCCGGGCATCATGGATGCGATCGAAGCCGAAGTCAACAAACTGATAGCCAGCAGCTTCATTCGTGAAGAACAACATCCAGACTGGGTCGCCAACATAGTACCGATCCTCAAGAAGAATAGGAAGATTCGAATCTGCATCGACTTCCATAATCTGAACGAGGCATGTCCTAAAGATGAATTTCCCCTCCCTATCACAGACATCATGATCGACAACACATGCGGCTTCGAACGCATGTTATTCATGGATGGTTTCTCGGGGTACAACTAAATCAAGATGTCTCCTGACGACGAAAAGCATACATCATTTTGAATACCGATTGGCACATACTGCTACACAGTCATGCCTTTTGGTTTAAAGAATGCTGGTGCCACATATCAAAGAGCCATGAGTATCATCTTCAGAAACCACTTGCGTAAGACTGTGGAGTGCTATGTTGATGACATCGCCGTCAAGAGTTGCTATAAGGGAGACAATATGCAGGATCTGAGGACGGTATTCGACCTGATGTGAGCACACAACCTGAAGATGAATCCTACAAAATCTTTTTGGGCGTATCCAGCAAAAAATCTAGAGTTATTATTACTGCCCAGGGAATTCATGTAGATCCGGAGAAGATGAAAGCAATTATGGAGATGGGTCCCCCGAGAAATCTCCGTGAACTCAGAGGCCTTCAAGGGAGGCTAGCATACATCAGAAGGTTCATTTCTAACCTCTCCGGGCGATGTCGGCCCTTCACCCATCTCATGAGGAAAGGCGTTTCGTTCGTATGGGATGAAGAATGCCAACATGCCTTCGACAGCATCAAAGAATATTTGTCGAACCCTCCAGTCCTGGTGGCCCCGGTTGCTGGAAAACCATTCTTGCTATATGTACGAGCAATGAGCATTCCCTCGGCTCTCTGCTGGCACAAAATAATGATGCAGGCCATGAACAAGCTATATATTATCTCAGCCGAATGATGATTGGGCCAGAGCACCGATACACCGCCTGGAGAAGAATGCCTCGCCTGGTGTTCGCCATTCAAAAGACGAGGCACTATGTCACAGGACAAACCATACATGTGATCTCACGAGTCAACCCTCTCAGGGTCCTCATGACTAAACTAGGGGCACTCAGCTTCTGCCTTGCCACATGGGCAATATTGCTGTCTCCTTATCATATGATCTTTGTCCCGTAAAAGGCTGTTAAAGGTCAAGCCCTGGCAGACGTTTTAGCAGCCCACCCAGTTCGGAGTCGTCCAGAGTATATAAAGGAATCCCAATGAGGTCGCCGACTCACAAGCGGCCTCCCATGATGATATATGGCGAATGTTTTTCGACGGTGCTTCAAAGAATGGACCCAAGGACAACATCGTCGTTGGAGTCGTGGTGGTGCTGATTTCTGCTTCCGGACTAGTGATCAGTCGCGCTTACTCCCTCATAGAACCCTGCTCTAACAATGTGGCCGAGTACAACGCTTTGGTCATTGGCCTCCAACTTGCAAGAGAGCTGGGGAGAATATCTTGAAGCATACGGCGATTCGCAGTTAATCGTCAATCAGATCCGGGGTTCATACGAAGTCCGCCATGAAGACATGATCCCCTATCACCAAATAGCGATCAACATTATTTCGTTATTTGAGGGATTCTTCATCGAACACGTTCCCAGACTCCAAAACATCGAAGCCGATGCCCTAGCAGGCCTTGCCGCTTCCCTAGCAGTACCAAATCATACTCATCATTCGGTTAAAGTGATAGGCCACGAACTGGTCTGTCCCAAGAACAACGTTCAAGTCATGGCGAGTTATTCCGCTCAAACGATCGACGAAATGCCAGACTGGAGACAACCATTCATAGACTTCGTAGTCTATAACATCCTGTCCGAGAACCCAAATGAAGCTACCTCCATCAGAAGGCGTTCTCTCATATTCTTCTACGATACAGAGACAAAAATGTTGTATCGCCGATCCTACAATGGATTATTGCTTCGGTGTCTGTCAAATACAGAAGCCAAAAAAGCCGTACGCGAGGCTCATGACGGTATCTGCGGGGCCCATCAGCCTGGCCCTAAATTACAAGACCGTCTTTGCCGAATAGGCTACTACTGGCCCACGATGGTAGCAGATATAATAGACTATGCAAGAAAATGCAAAGCCTGCCAAGTCCACGCAGACTTCATCCACCAACCATCCGAATTTCTACATCCGACGGTGGCATCATGGCCATTTGAAACGTGGAGAATGGATATCATCGGTCCGATTACTCTACCTTCCTCCCGTGGACATCGCTTCATACTCGTAATCACGGATTACTTCTCCAAATGGGCGAAGCTGTTCCGCTGGCAGAAGTGAAGACTTCAAACGTGATCAGCTTCCTCAAGCATCACATCATCTATCGCTTTGGACTGCCCCGAAGGATCATCCACGATAATGGTCCGCAGTTTACAAGCCACGCCTTCTATCGGTTCTACGATAAACACCGAATTCAGAATGTCGCTTCGACACCATACAATCCGACAGCGAATGGGTTGGCAGAAGCATTCAATAAAACCATCATCAAGTTGCTCAAGAAGTTCGTGTCTTCCAACAAACACGAATAGAACGAGAAGCTTGGTGAATGTTTATGGGTGTACCATACTACAGTCCGAACCCACTGGGAATACGCCATTTTCCCTGGTGTATGGGAGTTAGGCAGTCCTCCCATTGGAGACCCAAATCCCCTAGCTCCGTGTCGTCCTTACTTACCAATTGACGACGGACGATAACTACCATCGCCGACTACAAGAGTTGGAGGCCTTGGATGAAAAGCGCCTACTGGCTTAGCAACGGATTGAGTTATACCAAGCAAGCATCTCCGGAGCCTTCAATAAGAAGGTTAAAATCAGAACATTCCAAGTGGGCGATCTCGTTCTGGCAGTCCAGAGGCCGATGGTCATGACTCACAAAACCGCCGACAAATTCCAGCCAAAATGGGAAGGTCCATTTATCATTGAGGCCGTATTCTCCAACGGTGCTTACCGCCTCGCAAAACAAAATGGAGACTTGCTCATGTTGCCCGTCAACGGCAAGTTCCTGAAGAAATATTATGTCTAAACGATATTTTCCAGATTTGAGTCATGTATCCGCCGGTACCGCTGAACTCACATTCACAAAATTCCAGATTATCGAGTCATGTACCCGCCGGTACCGCTGAACTCACATTCACAAAATTCCAGATTATCGAGTCATATACCCCTGGTACCGCTGAACTTGCATTCTCCAAATTCCAGATTACTGAGTGATGTATCCG